>CAUYQS010097204.1:0-32803 GCA_963574585.1 Otolemur crassicaudatus | reverse complement strand
GACCATGCCACCCAGAAAGCATCTCAGACCAGCAGACCAGCACGTCTGATGAGACCATGCCACCCAGAAAGCATCTCAGACCAGCAGACCAGCACGTCTGATGAGACCATGCCACCCAGAAAGCATCTCAGACCAGTAGACCAGCACGTCTGATGAGACCATGCCACCCAGAAAGCATCTCAGACCAGTAGACTTGCCCTGTTTGCTTTTTTGTTCCTAGGTCTTTAAATATCACTGGCATTGGGCTTGGCGTCGTAGCTCAGAGAGTAGGGCACCAGCCACATACACTGAAGGTGGCAGGTTTGAATCCAGCCCGGTCCTGTCTGCCAAACAACAATGACAACTACAACCAAAAAATAGCTGGGCATTGTGGCGGGCACCTGTACTCCCAGCTACTTGGGAGGCTGAGGCAAGGGAATCGCTTAAGTCCAGGAGTTGGAGGTTGCTGTGAGCTGTGCTGCCATAGCACTCTACTGAGGGTGACACAGTGAGACTGTCTCAAACAATAAATAAATAAATAAATAAATAAATAAATATCATTGGCATTGAAAGGGCCATCAGGAGATCCAGTGACCCACTATGACACATCTCTAGAATGGCCTGACCAGGTGGCTATTGAGCTTGACCATGAGGTCTTCTGAGAGTCTCCCCATACATGTCAACCTGCGGAAGCTCACTGTTCTATTGCAGCACACTCCTCTGTTTTATTTTTTAAATTATAACTGATTTTTTATGCTTTTGTATCATAGTCTATATAAGTTTGTGTTTTAATTATTTGTGTATCTTTTTAATTAGAACTTTTTTATTTTGAAATAATTGTAGATTTATATACTACCATAAGAAATAATATAGAGAAATTCTGTGTACCCTTTACAAGTTTCCCTCAACGGTAAAATCTTACAAAACTATAGTGCAATATTACAACCAAGATATTGGCAATGTGTAATGTGAAAGTAATGTTACTTTCCCCTGGAATTTAAGGGCCACAAAATCAGGAACTTTGTCTTGTTCAACATGATATTCCTGATATTTAGAACAGCATATAGCAGGTGCTTAATAAATGTTTGCTAAATATACGAGCAAAAATGTAATGCAAGAGCCTTGTGACAATTTTCATCCCTCTCCCCTTCTCTTGTGTATATGTGGCTCTGTGATACCCAGGTAGCCTTTCCTCTACAAAGTCACAGGTTTCTCTAATTCTGCCTACTGAGTCTCACCAAGATCAGTTAGAGCAGTGGTTCTCAACCTTCCTAATGCTGCGGCCCTTTAATACAGTTCCTGTGGGTCACGACCCACAGGTTGAGAACCACTGAGTTAGAGCAAAGGTTTTCAAATTAAGGTACATGAAGATTTTCCAAGGAGTATGAATGCAGGAATAGTTTGGGAGGAATCAATGTTTTTCAACCTTTTTTATCTCAAGGCACACTTGAACCTATAGTTAAACTTCCGCAGCACACTTAAATTATGTGATCAAAAAAAAAAAGAAAGAAAAAAGAATATACTTACTGTGCTTTGAACTTCTTCTGAGAATAATTGAATTATCTTTCAATATTTTTGCGGCACACCTAAGATCCTCTCATGGCACACGAGTTGAAAATCACTGGTCTGGATACTCAACTTACTTTTCTGTTCTTTTCCAAAATTGATCTGTCAAAGAAGATCTACACAAGGAAGGCTCATAGAGGCCCTTTCCTTGCTTGACAAAAGTAGATCCCTCTCCCATCCCAAATCTTGCTACATATTTTTCCCTAGGGTTCCAAACAAAGAGACCAATTGAAATATTGGTTTGGAGTAAGCCACCTTTAATGGTTAGCTCAGGTACCTCAGAGCTTCCAGTCTTCACCTAAGTTGTCCATATTCCTAGCGTAGGCAAAGCTTGGCATTAGAAATACAGTCTCTAAGCTGTGTTGGGTTGCTGTGAGAATAGAACAGGGAAAGCACCATAGTTTGGCAATTCAGATTCTTCTCAAAGTGCTTGGAATGCTTTTCAGGACTACCATTTTTTTTTTCAAGCTACATTGAGTAAAATCCCCTGAAATTATTATATATATTACTTCTTTCTGGTTTGGTGTGCCTCATTCAATTAGGGTAGTTCAAAGTTGTTTTTTTGTACATCACATTGTAAAATATTTGTTCGGATATACTTAATACTAATTTTATTTCACTGTATAAGATGCATACTATTTTCTACTTCCTACAATCCAGGCAAACTTATGTACACTGATGATGACAGGTTTTAGATAATCAGTTTAACAACATGCAAAGGAGTCTACATGTTTTTCCACATCCTTTTTCGGGGGGGATGGGAGCACAAGATTGAAGGCCATGCACAGAGACAACACACCCTTGGAAAGCCATTCCCAGCTGCCATTTTGATTCAAGGTCTCGTGTCATGGGCATTTTGAAGCCTTTTCATTGCATCCTGAATTTGATGCAATCAGTCTACTCCCTGAAAAGTTATCAAGAAGCAACCAGGCTACAAAAGCTCAGGGTTGAATAGTTCTCTTGAAAGAGGCCTCACTGTGTTCAGCTGATAATCAAGCCAGTGGCTGAGCTAAGATAGGTCACTGAGGGGACCCACTGCTCCCCCATCTCTCATTCAAGCTTGGGCTCTGTTTCTCTCCCGATAGGAGCTCATAATCCCATCAGCCCCAATGGGAGTTATGTGCCTGCTTTACTGAAGACAATAGGCTGACTGAGAGGGACAATTGTTCCCAGCAACTGAGGGGGTAAACACGATTGGCTGTTCCCAGCCACCATCCCTGAAGGGCCAGGCTGAGCCCCAGAAGCCCTTTCTTTGTTAGGTTGCAGAGCCTGGCTGGGCTCAGCCTGCCTTCCTCCCCTGCAGTGGCTGCCACCAGCCACCTCCAGTGGCAACCTGTGCCCGAGCTGCTCCCAGTGTTCCACCAAGATGGGTCGCATCTTGTTCTTCACTCCTGAAGAGGACAAGTCCAAGGACCCTTTTCCATTTCATTCTTCACAACAAAGTCATAGCAGTATCAGCAAGAATTGCAGCCACTTATTGTCTCCTTACTATTTCCTAAGCACCAGGTATTTTATGCATGTGTGAATTTAGCTACAAGGTCCTGTGGCCACTGTGCAAGACAACTATAATCATTCCCATTAAATAAGGCAAAACAGAGCCTGGAGTAAGTCACAGGTCTGTGAACCTGGATTCAATTACCCCGCCCGAGGCCATCAGGCACCAAAGCCCTGTGCTCTAAGTTATGCTTTTGTTTCCTTCAAGGCACCGTGGGACAAAGTTTGGGAAATGCAGTAGCTTCCCCTGCCCTAATCCTTTCCTTGGAGAGTCTTAGTGCACTGGAGTTTATTAAAGATTCTGGGAAATCCTGCAGAATTGAAACCTGCTAATTTTGCTTAACTCAATATCTCTCAATATTTGCCCCCTTTTGGTATAAAACACATTACACTTTGTTAAATGCTAAATTAGATAACAATGTGGGGAGAGAAGCTGGCTAGTGGCTGTTATAAATGTGGCTGTTCTGTGTTCGTAGCTGGTGGAGCAGCAGATGCATTCACTGTGGCTGTGGACTCAGGTTGGCTGGGGGGAGGGGCAGGATCTACACAGGGCTCCATCTTCTGGTGTCTACTATCCTGCCTTTTCTCTTTTTCTTTTTCTTTTTTATTGTTTGGGATTCATTGAAGGTACAAAGAATTATGTTACACTGATAGCATGTGTTAGGTAAAGTCCCTCTTATAATTGTGTCCTGCCCCCAAAAGGAGTCACACTATGACCCCTCAACCCTCTCCCTCCCTCCCTGCCCCCCTCCCTCATTCTCCTAACCCCCACCACGTATTAGCTCATCTACTGCCTTCATGTTAAAATTGAGTACATTGGATTCTTGCTTCTCCATTCTTATGATGATTTACTAAGAAGACTATGTTTTACCTCAATCCAGGCTAATACAAAAGATGTAAAGTCTCCGTCTCTTTTAATCCTCAAAGAACTCAAATTAGACCTCTCCTTTGATCCTGCAATTCCTTTACTGGCATATGAAAAAAGATCATTTTATCACACCTTTTCTACCAAAAGTGTGACCTGCACTTTTACAACAAGGGAAAAGAGAAGTTGTTCCAGAAGACAGGGAAGGAGAGAGAGAATGGCTCCATTGAGATGGTTGCCCTAGGATGTTGTTGAAATTCAGGGGGAAAGAGTTTTAATACAGAAGAGTTTGAATACAGGCCACGTGGTCCATCTTTGAAGACTGGCAGCTGATGGCTGGAGCCTGATGTGACCCTAGCTGTCCCCAGGGCCCTCTGCAGCAGCAGGCTGAGGCCAGGTCTCCTCCACTGTGCCCGTGAGCTCCTCCCCCACATGGGCGATGCACTTGCAGCTGAGGCCCCTGATCTGTTTGTCTCATCTGAGGGAAGGGACAGGGCCTCGGGCATCAGGCAGAGCATGAGCCCCAGGCTGATGTGGGACATGCCAAAATGACATGTCATGGGGATTTGTGGGCCTCGCTGGAGCCATTTCCTCCAGGGGGTCATTTTATTTAGTTCCAATTGGACCCTGTGATTGGTCTCAGCCCTGGGCCACCTGGTGTCCTGACTCCATATGGCAATGGCTAGGAAGATGCCATTTTTCAATTGAAATATGCTTCTGCCTTACTGTGCCTTTGGCTGGAAAGGGGCTTTGATTTTTAAAACTAAGCTAGGAAGTAATTTTTCCACTTTTGATTTGTGGCACTGATGGGTCAGTGTCTTCTCTGTTAATTCAAACTGAAAGTCACAGCATGAAAAAGACACATGGAGTCCTTGAGGTCAGCAAAGCCCACCATTGACCTCGTGGTGGGAATCCCCTCGACCACCCTTGCCAGCTGGTCTTTTAGCCTCTGGCTTAGCACAGCCACAGATGGGGAGCTCACTCTCTCCCTGTGCAGACCCAACTGCTGTTGTCCAATTCTTGGCAAGTTTGACCCCATATGATGCTAATAATGGACACCCTTTAAGGAATGCTCACCACCTGCAAGACACTACGCTGGGCCTTTTCCAGCTTTATTTTATTTAATTTTCATGATAAACCTCAAAGGTAGATACTATCATTATCTCTATTTTGCAGAATGAGTAAAACAAGTCACAGAGGGTTAAGGAATTTGTTCAAGGCCCCAAAGCAGTAAGCAGTGAAGCTGTGAATTCAGGGAGGGTCACTCCAGAGTCCAAGCACTCAAACTCTTTGGCTTGTTGCCCTAGAAAAGAATGGCTAACACTGGTGGGGTCCTCCCTGTGAGGCAGGCTCTGTGCTGAGGTGTTCCATATACACTCCCATTCCCTGGTAACAAGCTGGGATGTAGTTCTTATTATGTCCATTTTAAAGATAAGGATCTCAAACACCCAGAGTTTGTAATTCAGCCCCATTCACCAGCATAGCTGCAGTCTTTTGGACTCTAAACACACACTCTGTTAAAAGCTCCAGTGCTGCCTATAATATTCCACAGGTGAGGAAACTGTGACTCATGAAACACAGGAGTTTGTTCAAGGTCTCGGGCTAGAAGGCAGGAGAGCCAGGAGATCCCCCTGACTCTGACCCCAAGCTCTCCTACTCACCTCCAAGCTCACCCCTCCTGGGGCACCTCTCCTACCACTTAGATCTCAGGTGACAAGGAAGGTCTCTCTCATTAGGGGTAAAACCCACCTTCCTTTAGTGAGTTGTCCATGGAGCTGGTCATTCAGGGATATCATCACCTAAATTTGAGAACCACCGATTGGAGAAAGCTCATGTTCTCTTCCAAATTCTAAGAACCTAAGAGTCCCCCCATCTGTTCTTGTCAACTTCAGAAAAGGATCATGAAAAACAACATAAATTTAGAAGTCAGAAAGACCTGGGTTCAAATCCCTGCTCAGCCATTTCCTGTCTGTATGACTTAAAGCAAACTGATTAATCGCCCAAAGGCTCAGTGACTACCTGATATGTTAGTCAATCTTCCTCCTTTGGAAGTGTGGGCTTCCTCCTGAAAGTCCTATCAAAATCTGTGGAATTCCAGGAACGCGGGCTTGAGCTGTTGCCAACCAACATAACAGCAGTCATTGCCATCAGTGATGAAAGTCACTGGGCTTTCCGTGTTTATTCCCTTATCATGTCTACTGTTTTTCTTTTATCACAACAAACCTCTTCTAATCCCAGTGATACGATCTCTCCTCTTCATTTGTTCTCTTTTGAGGAAGGCTTAGCCTGGCAGAGAAGTTAAAAATCATAGACTTGGGAGTTGGGTGTTTGGTCAGTGTGACTTTGTACACGTTAGGTAATTTCCCCTTAACCCAGTTCCTTTGTCCATAAAAAGGGAATGAAAATACTTGCTTCTTCCCTAGAATCCTTCAGGGTTAAGTGAGCTACTCATAGTAGATGTTGACACTTCACCTCTCTTTCTGTTCCTTACCCTGTCTTGTTTTACTTTGGCTAACTCTGAGGCTGACCTCACAAATACACCAAATGCTATCTGTCACCTCCTCTTTCTCTTGTGGTTCCCCAAGTATTTCTAGAATGGTTATGCTATTGGTTTGAGCTGAGGACAATCTATCAGATATTATAACGAATGGAAGTATACTTGGTAGCCTTCTGAAAAGTATTGTTCAAATCTAAACCATTTATTTTGTCCTTGACCAAAGTTTATGTATATATGCTCACTACAATATCAGCTGCACTATATTTATTTAAATAATGTTATTATTCAGTTACAGTAACTGTAACAACATGTTACAGTTATGTGGTGCTTAATATTGTGCCTGGTACATAATAAGTGCTCAGTAAATGGCTGGTGAAGAAATAATTGGATGTATGAATGAATGGATGACTACTTCTTCAAGGTAGCAATGATGTGGGCAGAGCTGACTGCCATCTAAACCAAATGACTTAAGGAACATGAGAATGAGATGGGCTGTGATCTTAGACCCTCTGACTCGAATTCTTACATCTTTCCTCTATGAGTCTCTCTAATGAAGCAGGGCGGAATCCTGCTGTGAACCAGACACCGGTTTAAGAGGTGAAAATGTAGACTGACAACACCATCAAGACCAGGTTCAGGCCAGGCACAGTGGCTCAACCTGTAATCCCAGCACTCTGGGAGGCTGAGCTGGGCAGGTTGCTTGAGCTCATGAGTTCGAGACCAGCCTGAGTGAAAGAGAGACCTCATCTCTACTAAAAATAGAAAAACTTAAGCAAGAGGATCACTTGAGCCCAAGAATTAGAGGTTGCTGTGAGCTATGACTCCATAGCACTCTACTCAGGGCGACAACTTGAGACTCTGTCTCAAAAAAAAAAAAAAAAAAAAAAAAGGCCAGGTTTCAATATCATGTCCCCAAGGCTTAGTGGTTCTAGTGTCCTTGTCAGGTAGTATCTGAAACCCACTGTTCAGAATGGGCATCATAGGCCTGGGCTGTGTTCTGACTCCCTGGAGTCCACATTCCACATGTGGGAAGTTG
Organism: Otolemur crassicaudatus; assembly: GCA_963574585.1. Classification (NCBI taxonomy): domain Eukaryota; kingdom Metazoa; phylum Chordata; class Mammalia; order Primates; family Galagidae; genus Otolemur; species Otolemur crassicaudatus. Next base: position 25,366 of record CAUYQS010097204.1, on the reverse strand, counting down.
GAGTCAGATAGGGATTGGGTGAGTGGGTATTGCTCCATTCTGGGGTATTTGTCTATGTTGATGGCTTGGAGTAGGGGAGAGAATTCACTCTCTGGAAGAAATAGCTTCTTCCAGGCCAGGCACAGTGGCTCACACCTGTAATCCTAGCACTCTGGGAGGCTGAGGCAGGTGAATCACTTGAGCTCATGAGTTTGAGACCAGTCTTAGCAAGAGGGAGACCTTGTCTCTGCTAATAAGAGATAAACTGAGGCAAGAGGATCTCTTGAGCCCAAGAGTTTGAGGTTGCTGTGAGCTATGATGACGCCATGGCACTCTGCCCAGGGCAACAGCTTGATACTCTGTCTCCAAAAATAAATAAATAAATAGCTTCTTCCTGGTTCCTCAGCCCCACCTCCAGCTACTTATCTGACTGCGTTATTGCCTGGAGATCATGATCCGGAGCATGGGGAGTTAGTAGGGCGGGCATTTAGGGGCACAGCAGACACAGCCTAGCTCGGGAGCCAGGTGGAGGTGAAGGTGAGTGAGCAGACCACGTACCAGCTGGAAGACCATGGACAGATCTTCCACGCTCGCAACCTGGTTTCCTTGTGAGTGAGTAAAGCAGAAGGATGGTAATAGGAAATACAATACCTGCCTCACTGACATGTTACCAAGACTTCAGGGGTCCACACAAGTAGAGCAGCCAGAACAAAGTGAAGTGGCCGAGAATATCTGATTCTCCATGTCACTATCCTGCTTTCCGCATCAGAGACAGCACAGCAAATGTGGAGTTGAACAGTTCCTATTGTCAAAGACCCTTTCCCCTCCATGAAGCTGCTCTGGGCCTTACAGATCTCACCCACCCACTTATTCATTTCTGCATGCCGTGGCCCTCCACACCAAGGTGGGCATTTATTATTGGGGGTTTGTGGGAGGGCCTGGGCAGCACCCCAATCTAATTGCAACTGTTATAAGCTTGCATAAGGTAAACGGATGTGTGTCTCTACACTATCTCCTGGGGAGCACAGTTGGGCCGTGGCAGCCAGCTGAAGTATTCGATGCTCATGGGCACTATCTCTGTCTCTTTCCCTTGGAGCCTCTTTGGCTTAGAGACTGACATTTATCCTGGATGTGCCCTCCAAGGACAGATTCCCTTCCTGTGGAACAACTATGCCACTGTCAAGTGGCTGGTGAGAAGGCGGTACAGACCGGTGGTGTCCCCTTTGATGTGGAGATCTTGCCTGGAAGCCTCATTCACTTAAGGGGCTGGTACGGAGCACCTGGGAGTCAGTTGTTCATTGGTTTGGCTTGGAATGAGCAGACCAAACTAGTGAAGCAGTGGTGGCCTGTTTCCCAGATGGCACTAAACCTTTGGGGAAATAAACACTAAGTATATCACCTAAGGGTTTTTAACCTTTTTAAGCAGAAGAACTCCTTTGGTGTTTGTCTTCAGAAAAAAAAAAAAAAAGCATGCAGTTATAGTCTATAAAATCTGTAATAAAAATGAGATCTACTCTAAGTGGGCTGGGGAGGGGGTCCCTTGCTCCCCTGAGGAAGTTTCCAGCAGGCACATTTGTGGAACTGTAGAATTCTATGGAGTTCATTTTAAAACCAGGAAACCACACCAAACTATGTTCAAACAGGCACAGAAAACAAATATGTAGACATTTTCTTGAAAGGAAATCTCATCTCCATTTGGTGTTCATTTGAGACTTCTAACAAGGCCTGATGGATTTCTAAGGAACAGATGACAGGGGACCCCGGAACCCCAGCTTAGATGCTCCCTCTCTCAAGGTTGTTTTGTCACTGAGGCCCTGCTGAGGGCAGCACTAGCCCATGGGGCCCAGCCGTGACTGTGACTTATGGAGGCCCCAGGGTGGACCATACTGGGGGCCTAGATGCAGGTCCCCCACAGCTAAGGCTGAGCCCTGGGGGGCAAATCTGAAGCAAACTGACTGTTCTCAGAGTCAGTCCCCAAAGCCACCTGCAGGGTGGGGGGGACTTCATGGAGGATGGAGTCTCCTGTACAGAAGGAGGGGCTGGTTACCATGGCAACCACCCTCCGTTGTCCAAACTCCAGTGTTAATCACCACAGGCTTTGGGGAGTGTTTTCTATTATTTAAATTGCCTTGGAGAAGGTAGGCAAGATTTTATTTCCTAGGTTTTGAGCTTGAGCATGTGTGCATGCGTTCTCTCTCTGTCTCTCTCTCTCAAGTTTCCCTAAAAGTAGATGTAACCATTTCAGGGGTTTTACTTTCCATTCTTTTTGTTTTCTCCATCTCTCTCTCCCTGAGATGGGAACCTACATCCCTAACACACCTCACTTCCTAACCCCCAGGGGTGAGCATTTGCCCAAATATAAAATGAGAGATCTTTGGGATCTGTCCAGTAAGACATCTTGGGTTTCATTTTCAGATCAGGGTCTGGGATAAGGTCGGGGGGCAGGGGGGTGTAAGTCATGGTAGACACCTAGATTCTGGATGCTCAGATACAGTCTTTTAACTTCCCTTGTGAGTGGCAGACCCAGAATCAGAGGTGGGTGCACAAGGAATGTATTCTGCTGCCTTTGAATATTGATGTGGGGGGTCCCGCCACAGCCACCTCCAACAGCATCCTCCCCTGCCTGATGTGCGACACTCTGGCTGCCCTGAATGTTAATGATCCTACTGTGACTTTGAAGGCCACCTCTCTAGGTAATGCAAAACAAGTATTTGTTGAGGTCTGGGTTGCTGTGAAGTAATCTGCAGAGCCCAGTGGAGGGCCAGAAGCAGCCCCAGCAGACCCAGAGTTTTAAAGATGATGGAAATACTTGAGTTCCTCTCACTCACCCCCAAATGTAATGCCAAATCAAAGCAGAACGTAACCATCAAACACAAAACTGCCGACCCTGAAATAGCTTCCTTCCAGTGTTTTTCATTACAAACTCTGGATCGCTTCACAGAAGCTGATTTTTACTTCCCCTTCTTTCCTTCTCCCACCACCGCTTTGCTCAGTGAAGGTAGCAGGTGCCTGTAATGTGTCCTTCCTCTGCACACTGGGTGAGTCAGCAGGGAGAGGCATTGCAGGCTGCCCACCGCTTTGCTCTTGTCTGCCTCTTGTTTTGGCCCCTGGAGCTTCTCTTTCATCTTCCCTTTCCCTGGGGTCCTTTACTGAGAGGAGAGTTGGGCTGAGAGCCTAGAGGGGAAGCAAGACCCCACCCCACCCAACCCCCTAAACTCCACAACTGTCCTTTCAGAGTAGTCCTGAATGATCATGATAATAGCATGATAATGGTGATAATAAAAAAGAGCCTGAGAACTCACTTTTATTGTAAGGAATAGGCTGGCTTTTTGAGATATTTCTGGGTTCCAATTCCATGCTAATTAAAAGAAGCAATTGTAGTCTACATAGTCAAGGTCAGTGTCTGGTTCTTAGTGGGCCCATAAGAAAGGTCTGAAGGGTAGGTGGAGGCGGAGTAAACATGAGCAACATCTTTGATTTACAGATGGGGAAGCCCAGTCTTCAAAAGAATCAGGAACCTGCTGCAAATCACCTTGCCCATGGATAGCAAGGTCAAATTCAGACTCTAAATATTTCAGTTCACAGTCTAGGTTTTGCAAAGATGTCCCTTGCAGGACAATTTCATGGCTATCAGTAATGGGTATCTCCAAAGAGCTATTTGCAAATGAACACAAAAGAAACTTAAGGAAAGAGCATAACAATTAAAGTAAAATCCTGAAACAGCAAAGGGAGTAGTCGTGAGTAGACAAAGGGATCTCCTACAAAGATGGAATTCAGATTACCTTTCAATTCCCCCCCGCAGCAAACACTTCCACACCCTCTGCAGTACTCCAGGCCTTACTCTAAGAAACATGGCCTCAGGTACCCTACGAGGGAGGGCCTGTGCTTCTCTCCATTTCCAAGATGTAGTACCTGAGGCAGAAGACGTCAAGTCATTTGCCCAAGGTTGCACTGATGGTTAGTGGAAGAGTGAAGATTCATTGATTTGTTTTATACACACAAGGTCTTGCCCTGTCACCCAGGCTGGTGTGCAGTGGCATGATCACAGCTCATTGCAACCTCAAACTCCAAGGCTCAAATGATCCTCCTGGCTCAGCCTCCTGAGTAGCTGCAACTACATGCACGTACCACCAAAAGTAAGTTGTTTTTTTTTTTTAACTTTTTATAGAGATGGGAGTCTTGCTATGTTACCGAGGCCAGTCTTGAACTCCTGGCCTCTAGTGCTCCTCATACCTCAGGATTATAGGTAGGATTGGGATTATAGGCATGAGCTACTGTACCCGTGGATTTATAAACCATGTGGTTTAGCCTTGTAATCAAAGAGTGTTGTGCCCTTTATCAATATCCTGTCATCCATGAGTAATAGCAAATTTAAACACATTATAAAGGTCCGTGTTTAAATAATATAAACTCCTGCAAGGTAATATAATTTTTTATATTAAGTATAGGCAACTGCTTCTCTCCATTCTCTCCCTTTTTTTTCTAAGTTGGGATTATATATAAGAAAGCTAAGACTGTGTCTTTTTCAAATTTCTGCTTCCTGGAGGGCCTCAGAGATCATCTGGACCCTTACGCAGATGAATATCTCAGCTTTTGAGACCAAGAGTCATTCTTTTCTTTCTGAATAAACAGGACATTAAGAGGGACATTTCTTATTGTCTTGGATTTTTGGCCTAGGTTCCAGAGCTAAGACTAAGTGTCCACACATGCTACAGAAGCCCTGGGGCAGCCTCACTGGACTAAGAAGTGACCATGACTAGTCCTGGGGCTTTTACCTGCAGGGTGAAGAAAGGAAGCCTGCAGATGGCTCAGAAGGGTCCTTCTGGAACACTCAGACCGAGGCTGCCAAAGAAGGGAATTTGGCCTCTGTTCCTGCCTAGAGGCTTGTTGGTCCCCATTGGAACTCTAAGCCCCTTCTGCAGGCTGGTGCTATCTCTTGAGACTGAAGGCCAAGTATCCGCAGGAGCCTAAAGCTTCACCTGATGAAGAGTGATGCTGGCTGGAAGGAGATGCCCCTGACTACAGAGCCAGGAGAGCAGGTACCATTAGAGAGAGTTGCCTTCTTGCCAATGGTGCATCAAGTAGACAACTTGCTGGTCACACTAAGCCACCTCCAAAGGACCCTGAATCACAGGGCTGCCTGCCAGGGCGAGGGGTCTCTGGCAGCAATGGTACATGAGTGCTGTGCTATAGGTGAAGGCATGAGCTGCCGGCCCCAGAGACATCACGAATGACACATTAGGGAAGCACCAATGGATATGACCCAAAAACCCAGATAGCACCCTGTGCCTTAGATTACCTGTCCCTAAGGTCATACTGCCCCAGATGAAAGTAACATCAGTCCTGCAAGAATCTGCACCTTTCTGATAGCCCACCCCCATCCCCTGTCCTCAGCTCTAGCTACCGATGGGAGAACAGAAGAAGGAGAAATGGAGCAGGAAAGGGAAACAGTAGGTCCCTCCCACAGCTGCTGGCCTGGAGACCCAGGGCTCAACCTCCTCCGGCGGGGGTGGTGCACATGGGGTCAGATAAGAGACTCAAGATTTTATTTTGATCAAACTAGACTTTTTATTGCCTGAAAATGAGATTTTTCTAATACCTGAAGATAGCCAGCAAAACTCTGGGACCTGATTGAGATATCAATGAGGGAGGAGGAACAGAAATTTGGCAACACAGTATCTAAACTAAAAGGGAAGAGAAATTTGGCAACACAGTATCTAAACTAAGGGAAGAGAAGAAAGAAGCTACTTGCAACATTTAATAAAGCGGCCACATGAAGAAAACCAATGACTAAGAAACTCTAAATTTGTCTCTAGAGCCCATCAATGCCCCAATCTTCTAATAACGGACACAAAGGAAAGGTAATGACATTTATTAAGCACATACCACGCACAGCCACTGTCCTAGAGCTGTCATGCCTAAAACTTCATGAAATCCTCTGAATAATACCATGAGTACGGGGTTAACAATTCCATTTCACAGATTAGGAAACTGAGGCCCACAGATGTTAAGCCACCTGCCCAAGGGCAGATAAACCCACGGTAGAATCCAGAGCAGAGATCGGAGCTCACTAGATCACACACAGCCTCAGGGAAGAGACCGTATCTGCACTCAGGGCTATATCAGGCTCTCAGTGACACTTACTAATAAAGAACCACCTGCTCACGGCTTCCCACATGGCTCTGCGGCTTCTCCTGGAATGATATTGCCCACTTCCATCACTTTCTCTGCTACAGTTTATGCAAGAACGTGTGGCAGGATGATTTGTAATTGTTATCAATTCAACAGACATGCAAACTGGATTGTAAGCGTGAAGGGGAAGGACCACGTGTTCTCGCCATGGCTCTCTTCCCCTGGGACTTTCCTGAGGCCCCCCAGCCATGCCCATGAGGACGTGAGCTGAAGGCCACGCTGAGCCTCGGGTAGGTTAAGGATGCCTGAGTCATCCAGCAAGTATTCCTTGCTGAGCCTTGGACCCATGTAGCCGCACCCCAGCATGAACCCCCAGCATCCCTCTCCCGGGCTGCCCCACTTCCTCCCTCCGGGCCTCGTGGCCGCCAGGTGTATGCCTTGTCAGCCTCCTCTGTGTTATGTTGCAGAACATTGGAATTGGCAAAGCTGACGGAGGTTATACACCGCGTGGTTCAGAATAGTAGCTTAAGCAGATGTCTTGTCAAAACAGAATAAGAAGCTGTGAAGAAATCGTCTGTGAAACCCAGCCACGTCCTGCTTCCTCTCATTTCTGCTGTAAAATAGCAGTGGGAAAAACGTTTAGTTCTCCCAGAATAGTGCATTTCATGCATGAAACACACATAATTCTCAAACTCCTATTCTAGGTCAGGTTATACACTTCCCTTTCTTACTTTTTCCTCTTTGCACTGCCCCCCGCCCCTCCCCCATCTCCTCTTCCCTTCTTGTCCCTCCTGACCTGTCCTGTCCTTTGGAGATGGCATCAGCTCCCTGACTCTGTAGCCCTGGGTCCTGGGCTTCTGAGGCCTGCACGCTCCTCTTCCCTTTGTCTGAGGAGGAGGAAGGGGGAGGCTGGTGCATTACTGATGAGGCTGCATTCTATAGAGGCCTGGAGCCGGCCCGAGAGGAGGCAGTAAGGCTGGCCAGTCTGGGTGGCGGGGGAGAGCCCCTGTGGGTGCAGGTGGCAGGGAGGGCTGGGAGAGAAAGCTCATTGCCTTTTACCTTTGCCTTTAGTTAGCCTCTTCACTGCACTTGGGGCTGGGAAGAGCAAGAGCTGGAGTCACTGAGAATCCATGGACAGATGGAGCCACCAGAGGGGAGGGCGTGTGAGGCGTCTGCAGGGAATTGAATTCACGGTTTACAGTCGCAGTGTGTTCAGCCTTCACACTCCATCCCTCTCGCTTCTCTGAATCAGCTCCCAGAATCAACTCCCAGGGCCAGTTCTGTCGTGGTCAGGGCCAAAAGCTTCATTGCCCCCCAGCCCCCAGCTTCCTCCTGTCCCACCCAGACTGAGCAGCATCTCCCCATTGGGCCAAAGAACACAAGAAAAAACTCCAGTTGTCACAAGGCCACAGAACAACATTCAGTGGAACCACTCTGGGACACAGGCACCACAACCGTGAATTATTCAGCCTTGCAGACCTTATAGGCATTTTGGAGAAAAGTGAAAAAAGACTATTTCAGTGCTGTGGCCTAAAAGAGCTGAACTGCACTCACTGGCCAGCATGCTGTGAGGATTTTCTGCCTTAAAGTTGTTCTCTCTGAGGCTGTTTCCTGGGCAGCAAGTTGTATGCGCAGAGGAATTTGCTTACTTCTTTAGCATTAGCATTGCATTGTGAGAGTATGTGTGTGTGTGTGTGTGTGTGTGAGAGAGAGAGGAGAGAGAGAGAGAGAGAGAGAGAGATGAACCGGTAAGCAGAAACCCTTCTTGTCCTTTATATCTGCAGAGTGGAAACACAGGCAGGTCTGGGGAGCTCCCTCTGCCTTCGTGAACACATTCCTACAGGAAAATGTCCCTTGGTGAGGAGAGGCTGTCCTGTCCTTGGAAAGAGCCTTGCTGAGGAGTCAGAGAGGGCAGCACTCTCCATCCATGGCCCCAGCTCTGGCCCAGATGGGTCTTCCAGCCACAATCTGTTACTGGAAATCTAGATCTGAGATGGGGAAGTCAGTAGCCCCTGCTCCAGTGTTGGGCCTCCCTTGTGAATTTCAGCATTTGGGGCAGGACAAGTGGTCAGGGCAAGGGTGAGGACGCTGCTCCTGTGGTCTGTCCCAATCCTGGTGGAAGGAGGAAGAGAGGTGTGGGGGTCACTCCTGCTTCCCTCCATCTTCCCTCCTGGAGCTGCCCACCCAGGTCAGGGCCTTCCATCTGAGCACCAGAGTACACAAATGCAGACCACACACACACACACAGTGTCTCCTCCCCCTCCTCTCCTGCCTCTGGATGGAAGAAGGAAGGCATTGGCCAGCAGATTGTCAAATGTCCAGGAACTAAGGCTGCTGGTGGCCTCATCTGGCTTGAATCTGCACCTCTGGGCAGGCTTGTTTGCAAGGAACAAATGTATTCAACAGAAGGGTGCGTGCAAATATGCCTTGGCATTGCAAATGAATCCAGCCATGGCTGTTGCAGAGCTGAAGCTCTGGCCATTCTCTTTCTGGGGAGACATGTCATAGCAACCAGGGATCCCCGGCCCAAGAGGAGGAGAAATTCAGAGACATCCCCAGCCTCTCTGTGCCACTGGGGACATAGTCCCAGTTGGAGACCCAGAAGGGGCAGCAAACCCCTCCCTCCTTTTAGCAGAATGGTGCTGCCCTCTGCTGGCAAGTCTGGGCTGAGCCGCTGGAGGGGCAGGGCAGATTCTCAGGCACCTGCTGATAGGCTCAGAGGACCTTGAAGGGAGGCCTGTTTCTGTTCCCCTGGCAATCAGAGAAATATTGAAAAGTTCTCTCTCCTTTTTCTTTTTTTAATATACTGTGCTCTAAGCCCAGGAGGTGCAGGAAAAAGGGGGCCAGAGGTAACTAATGCTAGGTTAGTGCCCTCTAAAGGTCTGGAATAGTGCCACAAAGGCTAGATGCAGGTCCTTAATTTTATTCAGAAAACAACTCTTAAGATTAGACTTTAGAGTTTTGATTTGACAAAATTAAAAGGATGGCTCAGAGAGACAAATAAATTGTCCCAAACCCCCCCTAGCTAGCAAGTAGCAGAGCCAAGGTTGAATTTGAGCTGTCAATGCCAGCACCCACACCAGGCCAACCTTACCATTTAGGGTTTAACTCTGGATGTTAGGGTGAGGCGGGGAATGCCTAACCACTTGAGGGGGACCCCAGGCTCTGTGGCCCTGATTCTCCCTGCTAATGTACTAGGCTTTTGTCCTTAAAGTGGGTTGCCCTGAATCCAAAGCCAGGGCAGGCAGCCTTGTGGAATGGAAGCACAGCTAGTCCGGGTTTACCAGTCTGCTTTGAATTCTAGCTCTGCTGTTTAAAGAAAAGCTTTGTGACTTTTCAGCCACTTGTCCTTTGGCTTCTGCTTCCTGTCCATGAGTGATTACGTGAGGAATAGGGATGGATGAGTGTTTATATTGCTGTTGCGTTAAACATCAAGGATCTTTTTGTAAAATATTTTTCTATGTCATGGAACACCATGTCTTTAAAAAACAATCTTAGCCACCAATGTTATGTTGTATGTATTCCTTCTCTCAGTTTTGATTAAACAAAGATACATTACTGTCTTAGGTGGGGTCCCCTGAGAAATGGACTCTGAAGTGGAGATCAGCATGCAGGAAATCGGGGTGTGTTCTGGCAGTGCTGGGATAGAGAGAGAGAGAGAGAGAGAGAGAGAGAGAGAGAAGCCAGCAGAGGGAGAGGTTGGACCATGATGCCCACACAACAAAGGGCTCAGCTGATCCCTGGGCAGCGCTGGAGCTGGGAGCTGCAGAGCTGTCTCTGCTGGGGGAAGGGGCCCAGGCCTGTGTGCCCACACCCACCACGTCAATCAGGCAGGGCCATCACCTTGAGAAAAGCCACTCCTTCCACCCAGTGCAATTCCCAGGGAGGGACTATCCATTAACTGACAGCAGCCAACACTCTCCCAGCTGGGAGGCTGAGGGCCCCCACATTCGCCCCAATAACTGCTCCCAAGGAGCAACAAACAGCAGTGACCCATAGTCCCAACACAGAAAATTTTCTGTGAGGTCTCATTGAAGGTGAAGGTTCAAATTTTATTAGATGTTTTGGGAGTAAAAATTGCTCACGAACCTGCCTTCCCAGATCCTAGAGGACCAGGGGCTCTAGGCTGAAAATGTGGCTTCTCCTTTCTAGAATGCTAAGGGTATGGTGTTTGTCTGTCCTAGAGACCCCAAAAAGATGCCACCACCAGAGAGCTATTGTGACTCCTCCAGCTGGCCTGCTTCTGTTCCCAAGGTACTTGGGAGAGGATGTTCCTTCCTCTGGGCCACCCTGCCCCAGCCCCAGCCCACAGCTTGGTGGCAGAGGACAACTGGAGTGCAACCCATATTTATCACCGGGGTCAGGCACCCTTAAGCAAGGCACAGGCCACACAACTGTCTATGGGGACCCTGCTTCCCCCTCATCATTCTCTTCCTCAGCCCCCCTTTTTTCCCCCTTTCAAAGCCTTCTCTCCCCGGCCCCTGCCCCCAACTCTCTGTGCATCTAACTCCCCAGGAGCCAGGCAAGGTGTCAGAGCCTCAAAAATGTTCACTGCTGGGAATCTTGCCTAAGGAAATAATCTAAAACATGGGCGATGTGAGGGAAGATGCTTGTCTCAATGTCATTTATAAAAGCGACAGATCCAAGCCGTTCTAAATGGCAAATCATAGGGGAATAGTGAATTATGGCACAGCAGCAAAATGCGCTATCATGCCACTGTTAAAAATTATGTGTGTGAGAAATGGCATGAAAACATGTTTATGTTTAGTTAACAACGCAAGCCACAAGATTATATTATACTACCCGGTCACAACAATATGAAATAAGTAAACACTTGAAGACTGGCAGGAATATCTAAACTGCTCATGGACCTGGATGGAGGCAGCACAGCAGGGATCTCTTAACCCTTTGACGTCACAGACACTGTTGGCTGTATGGTGAGCCTACAGGTTCCTTCTCAGACAGTTTTTAAATACCCGAAATATAAAAAAATACAATTTCAAAGAAAACTAATGATATTAAAATATATGTATCAAAATATGAAAACAATGTGGCAACATAGTAGTATGTGGGTTTCTTTTTAACGCCATAAATAACAAGCTCTAACAGAGGGTCAAATAATCACTATACCTATGAAGTAGTTATGAATGCAAATCATACTTTAAAATGCCTACAGTAACCAAAACATGGCATAAAAATGCCTAAGATTTGTATCAATGACAAAGTTGCCTATATAGCTAAGACTACCGTGATTTGATGCCCAGTAGTTAGTTCTTGAAATAAGAATGACATTTTTTTCTAAGTTTATGTACCCTCTGAACCTCTTACAGCTCTTTTAGGGGGTTGTGAATGCTGATTTTAAAACCCTTGTATCAGAGTCTCTTTCTTCCTTTTTCTTTCTCTTTTTTCTTTCTCCCTCTCTTTCTTTTTCTCTTTCTTTTCTTTTTTCTCTCCCTCTCTTTCTCTTTTTTACCTTTCTATTTTTCCTTCCTTTTGATTTTCAAATTTTATGTAATAGATATGCATTGCTTTTTATCATATAAAATAATCAAGGGGCTTTAAATTATATAAGCCAATGAACAAAGAAGACATGGTTCAGACTTATTTGATCATTTGATAAGGCATTGAGTGCTTTCAGCTGTCATATCCTTTAATTCTCAGGTTAATTCTGTGAGAGGGATGCTCTTAGTGTAGCCATTTTGGAGATGAAGACATTGAAGCCAGGCGAGGTTAAGAGACTCATCCAAGGTCACACAGCCAGTAAGTGATGGTGAGTTTGAACCCAGGTCTGTCTTTCCCAGAACCCAGACTCTCATCTATTAGATATCACTGACCCTCACAATCTATGGCTAATGATGAGTCAGATAAATGTTTTGTTTATACCTTTGGTTTACTTTAGTCACGGTGAAGTAATCTCTTAATCTGAATGTTTCTCTTGCTGAAGTAGAGCTGCCTTTGATTAAAAGTTGTTTTTGTGTGTGTGTGTGTGTGTGTGTTTAAATCTTTTTTTTTTTTTTATTGAATGGTAACTGTGTACATTGATGCACTTTGGGGGTACAGTGTGGTGTTTTCTAAAAGTTGTTTATAATGCAATTCCAGGGCATGTCATGGTGCTCTGGGCTCCAAATAAAAAAATCGAGATCTCTAGTTGCTGAAGTCAGTTGATAGCCTAGGCAGGAATATTCTATTTCCCCAAATGCTTTATCAGTTCTCCTGTGAGATCATAGAGAAATTTAGCTTGAGCTTCAGGTGGGATGCTTTCCTCTGAGCAATGAATATGGTAAGCTCAAAAAAAAACAGAACTAAGGTTGCAGCTCCGGTTGGAAAACATGGGGTGGAGTCAAGAGGGCTCCTGAAGGGAGGATAGATTCTCAAACAGAGCTCCTGCCGCCAGAGATGTGCCCAATGTGAGAAGGCGGGACAGGCCACTTGGGGGCAGCATCGAGCCAGAATTACATAGGGGCTCTTAGTCTGTTTAGTATCACATGAGCACATGTAGGGCAGCCGGTTTGGAGGAGGGGATGCTCCTGTAGAGCCACACTGGGGAGGGACAAGCTATAATAACCCTGAGAGCTATTGCTTCTTTTACAAAGGTATAACGTGGTGCACATAAACATGGCTGAAGAATTAGCCTACATATGTTTAAAACCAGACACGCTGGTTATACACTGGGTGTGCAACTTCAGTTTTGTGTGCCTCAGTTTCTCCATGGGGTTGATACGAGGACTAAATTAATCAATACAAATTAGACATTCCTTCAGTTACCTTTTGCTGCAAAACCAACCACCCTAAACATCAACTTTGTATTTGCTCCCGATTCTGCAATTAGGGCAGGGCTCAGCGGCCCTGGAACTTTCTTCTTCATGAGATGTTGGCACCTCAAATGGGCCTGGATGACCCAAGAGGTCTTCCTCAAATGCGTGGCACCTCAGCGAGGGGCTGTCTGGGCCTCTCTCCCCACCAGGGCAGTCAGAAAGTTTTTACATGTTGGCTCAGGACTCCAAGAGAGTGAACGAAGTTACCAGCCTCTTACCGCCTAGACCGGGAGCTGGTGCTGCATGAACCTCCACCACATTAGGTAGGTCCAAGTGAGTTCCAAAGCCAGCTCACATCCGAGAAATCAGCTTCCTCCCTGGATGGGACTAGTGACTTACACATACAAGGATGGGAGGAAGTCTTAGTAGCCATCTTGCAAGCTATCTATACTTACAGTACTGCCTGGCACATCGGAAGGGTCCCATAAATGGTAGCTGCTTTCCTAGCTACCACAGACACTCTCCCAAGATCACATGGCCAGCAAGGACAGAGCTGGAATTTTAGCCCATCTTTCTTTTTTGTTTTTTGTTTCTGTTTTTATTTCAGGTTGGTATGAGGGTGTAAATGTTTAGGTTACATTGTTTTCATTTCTAAGGTAAAGTTCAAATTGTGGCTGAGCCCTTCACCCAGGGGGGCGTGCTGAACACCTTCACACTGTGCACGGTAGGTGGGTAGGTGAGAACCCGCCAGCCATCCTCCTTCCTCCCCACTCCCCTCTTTCTGCCCTCCCCTCCTTCCTGCCCTCCCCCTCCCTAGACTGTACTTGTGATTTTTCTTTTTCAGAAGCATACAATTGTTCATATATATTGGTTTCGTATTAGTATTGAGTACATTGGATACTTTTTCCCCCCATTCTTGACACACTTTACTAAGAATGTGTTTCAGTTCCAACCAGGTAAACACAAAAGATATCCTCCAGTCTTTCTTAATTAAAGCCCATTCACTCATCACATCATCACTGTAAGCTGTGTGCCCTTGACCAAGTCGTTTAGCCTTTCTGAGCCTTGTTGTCCTCATGTCATGTCAGGTGGGGAAAATAATGACAATTACCACATAAAATTATTGTACAGATGAAGTAAGAAAATGCCCAGGAAAGCATCTTAAAATCTATAAAGCATTATGGGAGTGTGAATTATTTTGAGATTTTAATTTGAACCTCATGTGTTCTGAATTTGTCTCCTGGTGGTAGACTCTGGATTCATGTTCACCATTTCTGGCACTGGTGATGAAGTTACAGTGGCTGAAGGTGGATGACAGGAGCAGGCACAGAGCTTCCCCCACAGGCAATAGTCATTTTTGAGCCTTGGCGAAGAGGCCATTGGTGTGAATGAGAAGCCATTCTCATCAGCTGAGTAAGGAAACTCCCAAGAACCTTGTTGCATGGAAGGAGTCTGGAGACAGGGAGATGCTCTCTTTGGAAGCTTCTGTTCCTCTCTGTTCTCCAGGGCCAGTTCTGCTTTCATCCTGTCTCTTCTGGTGAGTCCCCAGAGTGCCCTTCTCAGTAAACTGCACGGCACCTGAGCCCTCCTGCCCTTGGGAAGGTGGACAGACAGGTACCTGCTGTACCTGAAGTCCCCACTTCTCCCTCTGACTCTCCCTTCGCCATTCCCCTCACGTGCCCGCTGCACTCTGGCTGCAGGAAGCAGAAGCTGTGCCTTTATTAAATTTGATCCTCATCAGAATTGCATTTGGTGCTTTTCCAAGTTATGACTTTCTAATTAGCTTTTTGTTGAAGCTATTTTCATTGCTTTGCTCCGTGTAAAAGAGCTTCCATTTTCTTGATGTTTTGGCCTCCTATGGTTATTTCCCCCTTAAAAAAAAAAAAGCAAGGATGTGCTTCCTGAGAAATCTGATAGCTAATCACAAGCTTTAGGAAAACCCTGTGGTTCCCAGATTATCATCTGCTTCCTGCTTGCAGGAAAACAAGTTCTGGTTGGGGTGGGGGTGGGGGTGAGGATGGCTTTGGAGTCAAACTTTCTGGGTTCAGATCTTAACTCTGCTACTTGCCAGCTGTGGTTGTGGCTGCTTTAATCCGGGTCTTTAAGCCTCAGTGTCTTCATCTCTATAATGAGCAGAGGTTGCCATGAAGCTCAACCGGGGGAATCCCTGGAAGGGCCCCGACAGAATGAAGTGTGGCTTCAGCAACATCAGCGGCGCTGCCATGTGTGTTAGAATGACATGCTGGGAAAGAATATAAGGTCATAGAAACCTTGAAAGGGCTATATAGATATTGGCTGTTTAATTATATAAATATTGGAGTTTTTTTACGATTAAGAAGAATTAGCTGTGTGGCCTTGGGTGAGTCACTCTGTCTTTCCAAGTGTTTGGACTAGGACGTGGGTTACATATTCAAGGGATTTCAGGAGCCAGGACTACACTAGGAATGAATGAAGAGGATCAGACAGAAGAAATGTTCATGCAAATTTCAGGTGGAGGGGGTGCCTTGAGAGCAAGGCTTCAAAATTAAGTTTGAAACTCTGGTTAAACAGAATTCACCAAGTTTCTTTCCGCAGGACTCCTCAGAGCCTTTCAAATGCCCAGCCACATGTCAATTTCAAAGCGCAGGAAAGGATACATGTGCGGTGTTTTCCAAACTTCTCTGCCCTCAGACCCTTTTTTTCCCATTCAGACTAGTGGTCTGCTGAATACCTCGGGCCAATTCTGGGGTGGATGACCTCAACCATTCCTTCCCGTTCTGAATTTCAGCTTAGGTCTCTAAGGTCAGAAAGAGGAATTTCTGATAGAAGATAACAGACAGAAAGGGTGTGGGGTTGGTTTTTTTTGTTTGTTTTTTTTTTCCCTTTAATTGTTAACTTTCACCAAAACCATGACTAATTCTATTCATGTGACAGTACAGCTAGCTGTTGGTGAAACCAGACGTTTGGGTGTAGACGCTCCTAATCAGTCAAGGCAAGTCAGATGGAACTCCAGGGGTGAGGGCGGTGGGTGGTGCTGGGCCTATGAATATGTTATTTCAGGAAAGCCAGGAAACTGTCTGGGCCTTGCGCTTGCTGGGCTCAACCCTGGCATTGTATATGTGAAGTTCAGAAATCCACAGTTTATGGTAAAGGCCTTTTGAGGCTGACCTTCACTTTCATCAACTGTAATAACTTGAGTGAATTTCTCCTTCTGTGAGTCAGCCAACACTGGGTGAGCACCTACTATTACAGACATCTATAAATTACTGGATTACCTGTGGTGCCCTGTATAATTTGGACACATGTTAGGGAAGTCCCTGAGATCTAAGTTAAATTGCCACGAACTCCAAATTCCATAGCCCACTGCTGTCTAAAGCCCTGGCTAAGATTTCTACATCCTAAGATTTCTCTTCTTCCTTTCTCTTTGGAACTGATTTCTTTAATGGGCCCTATGTCCTACACTTTGTTTTAACCCCTTTTGTGGCTCAGAGAAGTTAAGGGCCTTGTTCAAGACCCCACACCCACAGCCTATAAGTCTCTGGCTGAGTCAGGGTTTGGCACGGGGCCCTGGCTAACTAGAAATCCTTCTCCATTGCCCCAATCTGCTGTCCCCGGAGAGCCAGAAGGGGGCCCTGAGTGATGTGAGCCGAGATCTCCAACATGTCTCCACTCTAGGATTTCCTTCCTGCCTGCCTGCCCTCGCCATCCTCTGTGCTGCCCTTTCTACAGATAGCGTGCACGCATCAAGCTTCCAAGATTTCATTCATTCCACTTTCCAACTATAGTAATAGTATATCCATTTTACAGACATCCTTATAAAGGTAATAAAAATAACAAAATCACCACAACAATGGACGATTATGGAGCTCTGACTGTGCCAAATGTGTTCTCTGTTGTCTCATTTACACTCACAACATCCGTATATAGGAAATATAGCACCTCTTTATGGGGCAAAATCATAACGGCAGCCAAGTTATGATGCCCAACCCCCAACTCTTTTGAAGGTAGACCAATCTGCTTTTGAAAAGTGCAAAGCCTTGTTACTACCAGAGTGACCCCTGGGGCCTCTCCATAAGCTTTTGGGACATCTCTAGGGGCCCCAGGTGTCCTTTAGGACAAGATCTTTATAATAACCACCCTCTTTGAGACAGGGGCTTGAGCTTTTTGACCCTTGCTCAGTTTGCTTCCTTACAACCTCAAGGTTTGATGGCACTGGAGCTTGGGTGGGGCTTAGGCACTAAAGTCACCAACAGGATAGAATTCTAAGGTGGTTAAGTAGGGATTAGGACTTCTGACATTTGGCCTTCCCAAGGCTGATGTAATACTGCTCAGAATCCAGGAAGGAAGGGACCAAGTACAGCAAAGCCTAGTGCCTCATTTGCAGAGAGAGGAACAGATGCTCAGAGTTAACAGGGATTACCCAGAACCACAGCAATAGTTCTCAGGTGAGAGCCCAGACTGTGTGTCTCCTGGTCTATTGATCTGCATTGGCAGCTTCACAATCAAGTTTCCACTCAGAGCCAACCATGTACACTGATGGTATGATCAGTAGGGTGTCAAGAACCCCTTGACCACTCATCTCATCCCTGACCACCTACCTAAGACCTGACCATCCATCTAATCCACTGAGTTATCCCTGGGTCCTAAAATAATGTCACATTTAAAACTTGGAGTAAGCCCTGCTACAACATCTTAGTGACCTCGAAATGGTAGTAAGTAAATGCGTTAATGGCAAAGCCATAATTAACAACTGGATCCCTCAGAGAGCAGAAACTGAGACACCGGACAGCTAAGTTTAATTGCTGGGAGATCTCTCAGGAAACCAAAAGAGCTACTGAAGTTTGGAGTGTGGGCAGATAGCATATTTAGAATTTAGAGGTCATCGGAAGTCTTCTTGTTGCTTAGTCAGGCGTCCTCAAACTATGGCCCGCAGGCCACATGCAGCTCACCAAGGACATTTACCCAGCCCACTGGGTATTTTTGCTGCCACTGCCTGTCCTGCTTAGCAGCTGACTCATCCCAGGGCCCACAGTCTGGCCCTCCAACAGTCTGAGGGACTATGAACTGGCCTGTTTAAAAAGTTTGAGGACCCCTGGCTTAGATGGATGAACCAAGACTAGGGAGAAGTGACGTTCCCAAGCCTGCCTCTTCCCCTCCCCTTCCCTCTCAGATGTCCATTTCTTCTCCAATCTTTCCCCTCACACGTGGCTCTCTGGTAACATTGGGTACCAGGACTCTGGAGTCTGAGTTCCATCACAATCTGGGTACACTTTATGGATGAACTTGAGGCTGAAATGGGATTTAATCACGGTCTCTTTTTGAACAGAGTGACTGTTATAGGCCAGAGTAGATTTCCTGCCTGAAACAACTATAAATTAAAATGACCCGGTTAGTTGGTATTTGATCCCTTGGCTAGAGATGCAGCCTGGCATCCCACAATGCGTCTTGGAGTAGCATTCACTAACGAGCTGCATCAGAATTCACCAATGTGTGGTCAGGAGCGGTGGCTCATGCCTATAATCCCAGGACTTTGAGAGGCCAAGGTGGGTAGATAGCCTGAGCTCATGAGTTCAAGACCAGCTTGAGCTAGAGCAAGACCCCATCTCTAAAACAATAGCCAGGCATTGTGGTGGGTGCCTATAGTCCCAGCTGCTCAGGAGGCTGAGGCATGAGAATTACTTGAGCCCAAGAGTTAGAGGCTGCTGTGAGCTATGATGCCAGAGCACTCTAGCAGGGGTGACAAAGTGAGACTGTCTAAAAACAAAGAATTTACTAATGTGCTTGTTAACACATAGATTCCTGGGCTTTACCCAAGACCCACTGAATCCAGGATCCATGGGGAATTTTTACATGTATCCCAGGCAATTCACACAACTTGGAGAACCACAACTTTCATGGAACACTGGGAACACAGAGTCAAACCCAGACTCTGCCAGTTACCAATGTATGAACTCCGGCACGCCTGAGCTTCCGGCTCCTTGTCTGTAACACGGGGAGGGTGATACTAATAAATACCTCGTAGGTTATTGAGAGAGTTAAGGAGGGAAAATCAGGTAAAATGCTCGGCATAGAGCTTGGCACCTTACAAATAAATATCAAGTGAATGAATTAAAGCTAAGCAAATAAATTAAGCAAACACTGAACAAATATTAGCTGTTAGTGTGATATAATTCTTTAGAAGCAATCCCTATTTTCATCTGTTCACATGGAGTTAGGCGTCCTGGGGGAGCTTAGTGTCAGCTCTTCCCCCACCCCTCCAGGGGAGATTAGCAGGTGTAAGAAGCCTGGCCCCCTATTCTGCGGAAAGGATCTTGGGATGCAGTGACAACGTCTACCAGCAGGGGGAGACATGAACACACATTTCAGAGCACAGAGGGCCCAGGTCCTTGAGGGTGCAACTGGGTTCAAAAGTACATTGTACAGAGGTCTCTGGGGGAAGTGGGTTCACGCTGGAATCAGCGTTCTCAAATCTTTCCCCCATCATGGACAGGAATATTTCAAAGTGTTCACAGGACAGAATGCTGTTTTTCCTCTAATTGCTCAAAAAATGACACCCTGACCTGGCCCTATGCCAGTCTCCCCAGAGGCCTCAGAACATACCTCATTAGCTGTTGATTTTATTTCCACCACCCAGTCTGGCCCTGGCAGGCCCTCAGCAGTGTGCTGCCCGCCGGGCTTTCTAAGGAGACTTTGGCAGAGCTCTAATATGGGCCTCCTGTTCTTTTTCCATTTGAAGGAACAGAACTGTACTTGGTGCCCCCCCAAAATGCTTTAGTGAGAATGGGGTGAGGGACGGGGCCTGAGGATGTCCAGACCTGTTCTTTAATCCTGAGCCCAGAGGCAATTCTCTTTCTGCCATTCCCTCTGAATCAAGTGATGGGGAAGCCACGGACCACTGCTTGAGTACCTACTATGTGCTATTCTGTGCCTATCACCTGGTCCCTCATGGGGCACTTTACAGAGATAAAACACGACACTCAAAGAGGTCAGGTGGCTTGGCGGGAGCCACAAGCTAGTGAGCAACAAGTAAAATAATGGCATGTCCTGCCAATTGTGACCTAGTACATTGCTGGGCTGTATAGAGGTCATTTCACATACATTTAAATCTACATCAGCCAAACTTACAAACCCCAGTGTTGGAGCCTAAAGACCACACTTTTCCTTCTAATCCACATTCCCTCAAAGCCCTATTCTATTTCCCTATCCTCTCAAATTATAAAAATTGCCATTTGTTTCCCAATTAGAATCCCCTCCTCCCTCCTAACCCAGAAATCGTTCAGTGAGAGCTGTAAACTGGCTTGGTCACATTTCCAATTTTAGATTTCCTTGTAATCATCGCCTGAAAGGCCTGATTCCTTCGTAGGCCCTGCTCCTAGGCACCCAGGAGTCAGAACACCATGAGGAGGGCTGCCCTCATCTCTGAAGGAGCCCACTCCCTTAACCACCCCTTTCATGCTTATCTCAAACAGGTCCAAATTGGATTTATTTTCCTACAGTGACAATTGGCAGCCATTCGTTTTTCCTACAGAAATTAATGCTAGTCAAATGACTACTTCAATCCACTCCCTGTTTTGAATATGCCATTAAAATAAACCATGCAAATGTGTACGCACCCAGTGAGATGTGCTTTTCAAAGACCCTGTCACGCAATATGTGCAACACAGTGGAGGCATTTTAATCTTCATCTACCAATGAAATGCACAGTGTGGCCTGGCATCGATGACAGCTGGAGAAGAACTTGTGGCTTTGTGTTCGTCTTTCTGGAACACCAGGCATGCTCCAGTTAGCACTGGTGTATTCTTTTTTTTTTTTTTTTTTTTTTGCAGTTTTTGGCCAGGGCTGAGTTTGAACCCACCACCTCTGGCATATGGGGCTGGTGCCCTACTCCTTGAGCCACAGGCACCACCCTAGCACTGGTGTATTCTGATGTAGCTGGACTGTGACTGCTACTTCCAGACAGATTGTAGGACCTCGGGCCACATTTCCATCTAATAACTAACCCAGGTGGCCACTTTAATTTACAGTTATTACAGACAGGAAACAAATGCTGGTCTATAAAGATCTCTCAGAGTCAAAAGGAGAGGGTGGCTGAATTCCGCCTTTAACCTCGAAGTTATCCATGAACTTGAGGAGTTTGGTGAATACCATCTGGATCAATTTTTACTGAGATCTCTCCTTTCATTTTGGCAGTCACCCTTGTGCCTGAGAGATGGGAACCCATAGAGCTTGTGACACATGGCCTGGCCCTGGCACTACTGTTCATGGATACAGATATTTCAGAACTGCTGGTTATGCGGGCAGTTTGGGCAGTAGAGAAGGTGAGCAGGAGACAGTGACTTTGTTCACTGTTACCTGTGAGATAGAATTTCCCAGGTATTACAGAGGCACGTGTATTTCATTACTTATGAAAAGGGTCTACGCTTTCTGCTGTTGTTGCTTTTGCGGCCGTGAAGACACCTTCCTGGTAAGAGAAATCTACCTCAGACCAGAGACTGAATGACGGAAGGTTGTTTCTGTAATATTTATCCCTACAAAGTAAATATTTCTGTCTCCGTCATGGTCCAGAATTTCCCTGTTGACAGCCTCACAGATATTTCTTTTTCTCCTTTCTTAAACATTCAGCCATTGCTGGGGACAGGATGGCCAGGCGCAACTGGCTCTTTTCACTTTGACCATGGGCTTCTTGCAGCCAAAGGAAGAGAGATGGCGAGTGACCCAGCCTGGGCAAGAATGGCGAAGGTCAGGGCTGTGGTGGGGACGTGTAGATTGAGTCCTAAATGGTGATCCTGCAGGAGGTACCAACCAGAGAGCAAAGCTGGGCCTTTGCATGTGTGCTTCTGAACCATACATATAAATATGGCCCCCTGAAGTCGTCATGCAGATTTATTTCTATAACATTTTCATCCGTTCCTCTCTCTCCCCAGCAGCACTGCCCAGAGAGGTTGAGTAATTTGCCCAAGGTCACACATCGAGTAAGTGGCTGAGCAGCGCATCAGTTCTAGGTTTTCTACCCCTCCACACACACACCCCCACCTCTAGTCTGTGGACTTTGCTACCACTCTGCAGCCAGACACCCTTGGTGAGCTGGGCCTGCCTCTGTCCCTGGCTGGGCTCCCTGGCGTGTCACTCTGGCCCACTGCGTCCCAGCCATGGAGCTTATTTCTTTCCTTCCAATACACCACCCTCTTTGTCATTAGACTTTCATTTCTGCTGTCTGAAACTCTTGTTCTCACTTTACCCTCTCTCAAAAAATCCTCCAGGAACCTACTCACAGTCAACTCAGCCTTAAATTCCCCTTCTCAGCGATCTGTCGCTGACTTCTCCTCCTTTGTGCACACACCTGGTCCCAGGCACGGTTAGGGGCTCTGTACACACCCCATTCCAACGCAGAGCACATGGGAGTACGGCTTCAACTTCACACTCTGCACCCCGGCCTGTGTGCTCTATGAGGACAGGTACTTCTTCACAGCTGCAGCCCTGTGACTGATGGGGTATGTGACTCACAGCAGGTGCTCAGTAAACGGTGAGTGGTGACAGTGTGGATGAGGTGAGTGGTGACGGTGTGGATGAGCGAGGGAAAGAGCCAGCGCCTCTGCCCATTTGTACCTCTGGCCTCCTTGGTCTGGCACGTCCCCCTCTATACTTTAGCACATGTCACATCCAAGTTCTTCCTTGGAGTATCTCTTCTCTGATGCCTAGGAGGCCACCAGGGCTGTCTTTGGGGGCTCAGAGATCTGTTACGCTGTAAGGAAATTGTCAGTAGAAAGGAGCCCCAGTACTGGGCCCCTGGACATGAGTCACACAGGGGCTGTGGCATCACTATGAAGCCAGAGAGAGAATTTGAGGTAGGATCTGGAGGAGGCAGAGTTGGCTAGAGGTACAAATGTGTCTGGAACCTAGTTCTGGGTTGTGTTTGTGAATTCTGGGTGTCCATGTAATAGAGATGGATCTTTAACGTGGCAATAGCCAACTTGATCTAGAAGCCCTTCCTTTCCCTTCCTTTCCCTTCCTTTCCCTTCCTTTCCCTTCCTTTCCCTTCCCTTCCTTTCCCTTCCCTTCCTTTCCCTTCCCTTCCTTTCCCTTCCTTTCCCTTCCCTTCCTTTCTCTTCCCTTCCTCTCTCTCTCTCTCTCTCCCCGCCCCCAGACTCTCACTCTGTGCCCTGGGTTGAGTGCTGTGGCATCATGATAGCTCACAGTAACTTTAAATTCCTGGGATCAAGTGATCCTCCTGCCTCAGCCTCCCAAGTAGCCGGGACCTGTGGTCTGGGCATGGTTTCCCTTCCTTCTCGATGCATTAATTAACATCTTATCCATTTTCAGCACCCAGCTCCAATGCTGTCTCTTCCTGATCCCATCCTAAGATGATTTCTTGTCTACTGTCCTTCTTTCCCACTGCAATGTAAATTCCTTAACCACAGTGCCTGGTTAATTTTTCTAATTTTTAGTAGAGATGGGGTCTTGCTCTTGCTCACACTGGTCTTGAATACCTGAGCTCAAGAAATCCAGCATCTCAGCCTCCCGGAGTGCTACGATTATAGGCATGAGTGGTGTCTGGCGAAAAATGTGATCTTTTCTTGAGCCCTGTGTGTCAGATCCTACTAAGCAGTTCACGTACTTAATCTCATGTAATTCTTAGGAAAACACACCCCAGGCAAATCTAGTCCCTGTTCCTGAGTCACCTGATGAAGGAGCAGGGGAGTGAAGAGAGTGAGTACTGGCTCAAGGTCATGGTTATGGCAGGCCAAGCCGGGTCTCAGAACCCAGGTCTGTGCTGGACTCCAGGTCTCAGAAGCTGACGCTACATTCCTGACATCACCTGTCCATTCCCACCCCTCTCTGGGAATGCAAAGGTGAGGTCCCTCCTTGCTTCCAATCTGAGTGGATCTGATTAGGAGAACTGGGATTGACCAAAGTCATTGACTTTCATTTCAGATGCACTGGCTCATGTCCTCTGAGCACCTTCTGTTGGCAGGCAACGTTGGAAGAAAGCAAAGTTCCCTTCACCAAATGTGCTTTTCAGGTGCCGGGCAGGGTGTGCTGGGGTCTGGCACCTCAGAGAAATCAAATGGTTTCAGCTTCTGCATGGTTGTGAAATTAGTGCTTGTCCCTGGGTGATGGGATTATGGGTGACTTTTTTTTTCTTGTTTTACACTTTTAAAATTTATAAAAGTGATTTATAATCAAGGAAAAATAGCAAACATAACTGCAAGCTGCCAAGGAGTTGCAGCCCTCCCTGCCCTTGTTCACACATTTCTCTCTGTCTGGCCGTGGTCTCCCTTCCTTCTCGACGCATTAATTAACATCTTATCCATTTTCAGCACCCAGCTCCAATGCTGCCTCTTCCTGATCCCATCCCAAGATGATTTCTTGTCTACTGTCCTCCTTCCCCACTGCAATGTAAATTCCTAAGGGCAAGGACCTTGTCTGTCTGCTCACTGCCCTGTGCCCAAGATCTAAAGGAGTGTCCAGCACGTGAGGAAACCTGTATTTTTTTTTTTTTTTTAGTGAATAAATGGTTCTTCCCACATCTGATTCCTAACACCGTCTGTCTCTCCTGGGGTCCTTTCTGCCTCATACTGTGGCAGGTGTTTCTCTTCTCCGTACTGGCCTGTGTGCTACTGGCAAAGCTTACTTCAGCAGCCCTCACAGCACCGACCTCAGTAAGTGAGGATGTGCTGTCACTTGAAGGCAAGGAACCCAGGCGCAGATAGCTTCATCTTCCCCTCTTCTGTGAGGAACGAGCTGGGTTGGGAGGAACCAATCACCAAGCAGTGCTTCTTGGGGAGAGAGAATTGCCCCTACCCACTGCAGGACGGGGAGTTATAAAATTAAGTGGCTTGTCACAGTGTCCTCAAGTTGCTGTTTTATAAGGAAGGAAAATTCTACAACTCAAAAACAAAGTCCATCGAAGAGCCAAACTTTGCCATGTAAAAATGACTTTTCCCTTTGGATTCAGCTTGGGTGGCTGCTGTCACTTGATCGTTCTTCAAGACAGCAGAATTACTCCTTGTGGAAATCCACAAGCCTTCCATCCTTCCTTGCAAACTCTTTGGCCAGCCTCTTGTTTGTGAAACAGCTGTCTGCATTGTTCAAGATGAGAGGATAATGGGCAACCGGAGGCAGATCTGGAGAGGCTGAATGGCAGGCACCTTGGACACCTGAGCTGAAGACTCAGGTTCACACCCTGTCTCTGCTCTGCCCAGGCTGTGTGTTGTCCGCGGGTGACTTGAACTTCCTGATGTTCAATTTCCTCATTGCATGATGAGGATGAGGGTGGAATCTATCCAGAGGATGTCAGGAAGATTAAATGTAAAACACATAGCACAAAACTTTTTTTTTTTTTTTTTTTTTGAGACAGAGCCTCAAGCTATCCCCCTGGGTAGAGTGCCCTGGCATCACAGCTCACAGCAACCTCCAACTCCTGGGCTCAAGAGAGTCTCCTGCCTCAGCCTCCCAAGTAGCTGGGACCACAGGTGCCCACCACAACGCCCGGCTATTTTTTGGTTGCAGCCATCATTGTT
>CAUYQS010097202.1:0-76336 GCA_963574585.1 Otolemur crassicaudatus | reverse complement strand
TATTTAATTTAATTTTATTTTTATTATTTGTTTTAAAAAAAAAAATTTTGGTTTTAACTTTCTTTCTTTTTAAATTAATTTTTTTTTTTTTTTTTTTTTTTTTTTTTTTTTGCAGTTTTCTTTCTGGCTAGGGCTGGGTTTGAACCCACCACCTCCAGCATATGCGGCCGGCGCCCTACTCCTTTGAGCCACAAACGCCACCACTTTGCTAAGATCTTTTCTAGTTCTGTTATTCTGATTTAATATTAAGTATTTTGTTTAAAATTGTTCATTGTTGCCATGGACATCCATTATAATTATGGTGATGCATTTAGGCCTAGGTATATGGAATAAATAAAACTTTCATAAAGGAATAAATGGACATATGGCCCTCCATAATGTGGGACCAATATGCTATCCTTTGTAAAATATTTACATCTATCTTGCTGTTTTTTCACCTCTTCATTTAGCAATTATTTACAACTTTGCCTCTCAGATTTCCTCTCTTTTCTAATTTGAGATTTTCAACCTGCTGTGAGTTGGGAGGTAAAAAATCACCATACTTGCAGAAAGTGTACCTAAAGTGTCAATGAGATCTGGATAATGAACTGACTACACATGTGTTATGAGTAATATACTTTTATCCATTTGGTACCATTATTATAATTTATTCCAGAAATATTTCTAATAAATGAAGTTGCCAAATATATATATTATTGTTAAAAATTTTGTAACACTCCCACACATAATTAAACTAATACAACCTGACTACTTTTTTGTTTCATTTCCAAAAGTAGAAGTCAGAACCAAATTTCAAAAGTAGTCTCTCTCTCTCTCTATATATATATATAAAATATTTATTTTAAAATGAACATCACAGTCACAGAATATCATGCCTATTAACCAGAAATTCAATCTTAACTCCCTGGTGTTTGAGGGAGAAGAACATGGGTTTAGAAATCTAGCACCTGTATGTTGAATCCCAGACATATGTTTACAAAGGGAGTTTATCCTGGACAATTGCTGAAGGGCTCTGAATTCCAAGTCCTCTCCTGGGAGGTGGAAATGAAAGTGACCATTTCCCAGGATTGATTCCTTAATTGCCTCATTTATTAAGACATAAAGTATTGTCAGGAATATGTTAGTTTCTCCTCATTTTCACTTATTATCTAGCAATGATAGTATGGTTGTTTTGAAATACAGAGTTAAAAATGAAAGGTTGGCTAGCTCACATGAATATTAATTCTTACTGCCCAACCCGGTTCATTGCCCACTGTTCACAAGGAAGCCAATACACTGAGCGGGTGTTACAGCAGAACAAGGGCTTAATATTGCAGGTGCCTTGAGAAAAGATGGGAGAAATTTCTCAAATCCATCCCCCTGAAAATTTAGGAGAAAAGGATTTTAAAGAAAGTTTGGTGGGCAAAAGGATAGGTAATTGGGTCTGCAAATGGGCTGGTTTTGAGGAGAAACCATAGGGGTGTAGAAATGATCTTTGCTGAGTCAGTCCTTGGGATGGTGATCACAAGACCAGTTGAGTTAGTTCCTTGGTATAGGCCAATGGTCTGGGGGGACTGGAATGCAGGGCCTAAGAAATATCTCTAAAATTAGCCTTAGGTTTCACAAGGGTGATGTTGTATACCTAGAAAGTTAGGTGCCTTCGTGACCACCAGATATGTGGCTGTAGAGCAGCAGTTATAGGAAAGCAAACCATGGGACAGTGACTAACAGTTCTTATCTTTGGCTTCCTAAATATGAATAATGTTATGTATTTATCTAATAGGGTGGTTATGAGTATTAAATGAGATACTCTTGATTGGCGTTTGGAGACAATTTGGAGACAGAGATTCTCTCTTCCTTTGTTAAACATTAAAAAGACAAAGGAGATGAATGGAACTTGCATGGGCCCAATGAGAAAGGAATTATGAACTAGGTCAGTTGATCCAGTCTTAAGCTAAAAAAACTTAGACTCTTAGACATCCATGTGTAGCCCAGGTGCTATGAATAACTTAGTATATATGTCATTCTTTAATTTGGGATATGCACCATAATAAATAGTATTTTTTCTTTAAGTTAGATAACTAGTCATCTTTTCAAGAAATTAAAAATATTGAATTTTTGACTCCAGAAGTTGTTTTTTAATCTTAATTTTTTCTTTATTTCATGTCATCTCCTATGTTGTTGAGCTTGTGAGCCATATTTAGAATCATTGTTTCAATATTCTTCTCCATTTCTTCTACCATTTGAGGGCCTTTCTCAATGGCTTATTTTTTCCTGATTTTGGTCTACATATTCTGTTTTTATTGCCTCCCTTGTAATTTGTATTGAATCACACACATTTTGAATTTTGCAATATTGGGTGATAGATTTTGGTATTTTCTTTCAAATGCTATTTTTATGTGTCCTGACACACAGTTACTTGGAATCATTTGGGTCATTCCTAGATTTGCTTTAAAGCTCTAGCTCAGCCTTTCCTTTTGGGTGAATATAGTTATACTAAGGTGATACCTTTCTGAAGATCCTACCTGAAGCCTCCTGTATTAGGAGGTCTTTTCTTGCTGATTGGCCAGAATGTGATTTATCCCAAACCTTCTAAGAATTCTAGGGATTGTTTAACCTACTGCTTTTTGGTGTTTATTTCCAAGACGTCAAGTACTTTTCTCTCATGACTGTGCGTGTCAGCACTCAGTCAAAGACTGGCTGAAGCTTATTTCTGCAGATTCTCCAGAGCTTGCTTCTTTCCAGGAAACAACGTCCTATCCACTATTCCGCCCCTCAAACTGAGTGTCCTGGAGCTCCACAAACTCTAATCTGTGTTTTGTCAAGTCAAAAATATTCCCAACCTCTATTTGAGGCTACCTCTCTCTGAATTGTGGCCTAGAAACTGCCTCTGGGCAGGAATTTGGGCGGTCATCAGGCTCCTCTCATTTGCTTTCCTTCTATTAGGGATCCCAGTCAGGTGCTGCCTTTCATGCAATGTCTAGAAACCATTATATTATATATTTTGTCTGGCTCTCTGGTTGTTTAAGTCAGAAAGGTTAATCTATTTCCTGTTATACCATCATAGCTGGAAGCAAAAGTCTACAACTCTGTCTTTACTCTTGAATGATTGATTAACTGTTTTCTTTCATCACTTTTGCACAAATTATTTTTAACCTTATTGCTGTTGAGACATTTACTGCCAGTGAATTTGTCATATGGCTTTTCTTCTGAGGGACTATTTGTATAGTACCTCACAACACATGTTATATTAAGTTTTCTCTTTCCTGCATGCCTTTATTCATTTTATCTTATTTTTTTATTAAGTCATATACACATAGATCATGAATACATTTATGCAAATGAGGGGTGCAATGTGTTGATTTTCTTAGACAATCTGATGTGCTTACATCAAACCAATCAAAATAGCTTTCACCTCATTTACTTGATTATTGTGTTAAGACATTTATGTTCTACACTTGACAGATTTGACTAGTACCCTGCTGTTTACCCTCCCTCTATGAAACCTTCCTGGGCTATAGTTATGTTCTATCTTTCATAAGAAAGTATGAGTAAATATAAGTTAGTTTCATAGAAGTACTAAGTACATTGGATACTTCTGCCTCCATTCTTGAAATACTTTACTCAGGAGAATATGTTCCAGGTCCCTCCATGTGAACATAAAAGAAGTAAAGTCTCCATCTTTTTTTAAGGCTGCGTAGTATTCCATGGTATGCATATACCACGATTTATTAATCCATTCATGGGTTGTTGGGAACTTGGGCTTCTTCCATGACTTGGCTATTACGAATTGAGTGGCAGTAAATAATCTGGTGCAAATAAATTTTTTGCAAAGTGATTTTTGGTCTTTTGGTATACTCCTAATAGAGGTATTCATTTTAATCACAAATAGTTTGTAAACTTTGTTTTATAATTTGTATGTTTAATCATGTGGTTTATTGTGTCTGCTGACTTTTGCTAATGCTAATGACACAAGGACTTCTTTTCCTAGTGGAGTTTGTAGTTAGGCAATAGGAGAGTTCTTTTCTGTGGGAATTTAAGTGTGGAAATTCTCTGTAGCTTCTACTGAAGTTTTGTCTTCCTACAGTGTTTATATTTTCTCCTGCCTATTACTGTAAATTTCCATAGGTCTTCCTTTTATGTTAATTTTAATGTGGTTATTTCTATACCACATGGGTTAGCATCCATTTGAACTCCAAAACTATGTGAGGTTCAGGTCTATGGTATCAAATATTTGAGAAAGCCTTTGATATTGTTGTTATTCCTCCAGCCAGAGCCCAAGTGGAGAAATAAAGCATCTTTATTTTTTCCTTGTGCTGAACATTTTTGAATTTCCTCCTTTATTTATTATGTAAGCACTTACGGTTTATAGCTTTACAATTCTTTCTCACAATGGCTCACAGTCTCATCTCTATTTCTTTGGGACAATTACATCATAAATTTAGGTGATACACACATGCACACATGCACACACACACACACCTATGTATCAGTAATTAATTCTAATATAACAAGTGACCCCAACATTTTAGAGGCTTAACAAAATACAAGTTTATTATTTATGCATAATTGAAAAAGATTAAGTGCCTGCCTTGGATACTTTTTTCTGTACAATGAGTTGGGGTTCTATAAGTCTTCCATAACATGATTTCACCATTTTCCTTTTCATCCAAGTATGTGGATGGGGGAGAGAGGTTATAGAAGAGTACATAGTATATATATATGTGAGTAATCTCTCCTATCTGCCGTCCATTGGCCAGAACAAAGTCACATGGTCAATGTAGCTGCAAAGGGAGGCTAGAAAGATAGAAGAACCCATGAATATGTATGTACAGAGCTTGACAGAAAACTATCCCAGGATATCCCTTATTGGCTGAATGCTCTGGTTTCTAGTTTCCTCTTCCTTGTTCTTGTGATCTCAGTTAAATATTTTAGTGTGGGTTAGCCTGTATTTTCAGGTATTTTGTTCTTGGAATGCTTTCAGATTGTTTGGTTCACCATATTGTACAGAAAAGGAACCTAAATTTGGTGATCTAAATACAACTGTGGACAGAGGATATTGCCTGAACAGTAATTGAAGTTTTCCAAAAATTAGCACAGTGCCTCAAATATGGCAAGTGATTAATAAATGTTAAATTGGAAAATAATAAAACCTAGTGCTCTACAGAAATCTCTTTGCAAGATCTCAAGAATCTGTCAGTTACTAAGGCCAATCAGAAGGGGCTCCTGAGATGTGACTGGAATCCCTTCCATGTAATTGAAAATGGAAATGTCCCCACCTTCACTTTATGGAAGTTAGGCCTCTGTTCTTACGATGCCCTCATGCTATATAGAGCTCACCTTTCTTTCATGTTCATAGCTTTATAACATGTTCATTTTGAGTGAGAGGGCTTTGGCTTATTCATCTTGCCTAGCATCATATGAATAATATGATTTTAGTGCTCATGAATTTTCAACTCTCCTTCTTAACTTTTATTTTATTTGAGGCTTAAAACATGGAGCTTAGTGTTTTATTGCCATATTCTAAAGACCTAGGTATCCCTTCTACCATTTTTTTTTCCAGCAGAAAAATGGCATATTTTCATCCTAGTCTATCCCAACATTTTATTGCATGTATTGAATTATATTGGGTACAAGGTTGTGGGTATAAAAGATAGGCGTAGTGGCCCATTCTGCACTTCGGCACCACTGGCTGTGTCACACACAGACCATGTTGTCAGTATTTATGTGCCCTGGAAAACCAGGTTGGATGACAGCACCTAGAGAACACTTTGGTCTTTCACTAGTTTCATTTCCTGGTGTCATGGCAGATGAGTGCAGGTTCCCTCTGCTGTTGGCAGATGTCGCACTCACATTCAACTGTGCTTTTTCTGTAATTTACTTCTTTCGTTCTTGTGGAAGTAAATGTCAATCATAGTTTCTTACAGCTCCTATTGGTCTAAAGTGAACAAAATGCAAGCCTGAGTCCTGAACTGCTGGCTGATCTGTGGATATTATAAGTAGCAGATCAATGGGATTTACTATGCTGTGGTATAGGGAGCAAACTTAAGGAATAGCGTTGGACATGTCCATTAATCTGTTTTAGCCTCAGCTTTATCATGTGATGCACGTGTTAACCTATATCATCCTTTGCACTGTGACGTTTTAGGATTCTGCCTCTTGTTAATGTTTATATTAATTGTTAGTTTCTGGGTTTCTTTGTGAATTGTCTGAAGATTTTTCTTACATGTATTCTTATATTGGCCATGCCTTATTATTTTGAGTATCTACCTGTGTACTGAAATTTTAAATGTATATGCATTGTGATGAGTGCAAATAATCCAATTTTGTTTGGTGTTAAATGAAAGAAAGCATAAACTATAAGCAACTCAAATATTTTCTTGAAATCTTTAAGAGTTAAGATTCTCCAAATATTTCACACCAATATTTCTTAATATCTCTTGTCCTTTCTTCAATTCCCTATTTTCATAAACTTTCTGCAGACCTTCCCTCCCACAAATGCAGAAGACACTATTAATCCCTTGCCTCCTCTCTTCCTTCTATCATGTACTCTTACTTATTTCATGTTTCACGGAGATTCTCACTTGGCTAGCTTTCACAGTCCCCTAGGAATTATAGTTTGTCTTCTGTTCTCAGTATATTCTTATCCTTGTCTTCCTCCTTTGTTCCAATCCAGTTCTTGGGTAAAGGGTAAAAAGCAAGGAAGCAGACAGTGACCTTTAACTTTTTTTCCACAGTTATCTCCCAGTGATGATTTTTTAAAAATTGTTTAAAAAAAAAAAAAGGGCAGAATGATATTTGAAGGACATTATGGTGGGAAACATGAAAAGAACATGCCTCAGCTGCTTACCTGTAGTAAGAGAGAGACACTGTGGAAGCAAATGAATAAATGACCCAGGAACAATCCCTTCTCTTGTCTTATTTTAACTTCATTAAGATACAGGGAGTCTTGAATAATTGAAATATCAAGTCAGACACACTGATCCTTAATGCCTTTCTCCCCAAATACTAGAACACTGTAGACCTTCACTGCCTAGTTCCAAAGTAATTGAATATTTATGTGCCAACTTTGGGCAATATTAAGAACTAAGGCAATTTATTTATGAGGTAGAAAACTCTAGACAGGTAAACCAATCTTTCACTTTTAAAAATTTCAGGTTTCTTTTTTAAAAATATTTTTATTTCAAAATAGTATAGAGGTACACATGTTTATGGTTTTGGGATATCCCATCTTTTTTATGCTGCACATTGGAAGTATAAGAGTTGTCTTGGGACACATCTTAATACACAAATGCTAATGACAGCTGATGAGTAAAAGAAAAGGTCAGCCCATACTTTTCATGATATCCAACACTGTAGATAACCAATCCTCAATAATATACAAACAACCTGAGGGCTGTAGGTTGTATACTTCTGGACATGGATTGCTTTTATAATGCTTGAGTAATAGTTATAATTTTGCCCATCACCCAGATAGTGTTCACTGTACCTGTTCCCTCCTTTTTGCTCCTTCCTTATCCCGCCTTTTTCAATTCCATTGAGTTTTACTATACTCTGTGCACATGTGTGCTCATCAGTTAGTTCCAATTTAATCAAGGGTAAATGTGGTGTTTGTTTTCCATTCTTTAGATATTTCACTTAGGATGATAGTCTTCAGTGCTACCTAAATTGTATTGAAAGGACTTAATTCATCCTTATTTAAGACTAAGTAGTATTCATAGTATACATATACCAGATTGTGTTAATCCACTTATGAATCGATTGGTACTTGGGTTGATTCTACCTTTTTGCAATTGTGAATTGTGCTGCCACAAATATTCAAGTACAGGTCTTTTTTTGATAAAATGCCATATTTTCCTTTAGGTAAATACCCAGTAGTGGGATTGCTGGATCAAATGGTAGGTCTACTTTTAGTTCTTTGAGGAATCTCCATATTGTTTTCCGTAGAGGTTGTACTAATTTGTAGTCCCAACAATAATGTATATGTGTTTCTTTGTCTGTGCATTTATGCCAGTATCTATGGCTTTTTGGACTTTTTAATAAAAGCTATTCTATCCAGGGTAAGGTAATATCTAATTGTGGTTTCAATTTATATTCCTTGATAATTAGTAATTCTGAGCATTTCTTCATATATTTATTTGCTATTTGTCTATCTTCTTTATAAAATCTACTATTCATTTCTTTTGCTCAGTTTTTAATAGGGGTCTTTTTTTTTTCTTACTGATTTGCTTAAGTTCTTTGTAGGTTCTGCTTATTAGTCCTTTATCAGAAGTGCAGCTTGTGAATATTTTCTTCCATTCTTTAAGTTGTCCTTTTGCTGTGCTGATTATTTCCTTAGCTATGCAGGAGGCTTTGATTTAATCAAGTCCTATTTATTTATTTTTGTTGTTATTGTGATTACCATTGGGGTTTTCCTCATAAATTTTTGCCTATACCAATATCTAGAAGAGTTTTTCCTATATTTTCTCTAGAATTTTTAGGGTTTTATGCCTTGCATTCATGTCTTTTATCCCATCTTGAATTAATTTTGTGAATGGTAAAAAATATGGATCCTGTTTCATTCTTCTGCATGTGGCTATCCAATTATTCTAGCACCATTAATAGAACTTCTTTCCCCAAGAGTGAATTGTTGTCTGCTTTGTCCAAGAATAGTTGGTTGTATGTGGATGTTTGTTTTTTTTTTTTGTTTGTTTTATTTTGTTTTGTTTTTTCAGTTTTTGGTCAGGGCCGGGTTTGAACCCACTACCTCCAGTGTATTGGGCTGGCATCCTACTCACTGAGCCACAGGCACTGCCCAATGTGGATGGTTTTATATCGGAATTTTTCTTCTGGTTTCTTCGAGTTGGTTTTCCATTTTCTCTTGGATTTAATTGAGCTTCCTTCCAATCCATATTTGGAATTCTTTATATGTTATTTCAGTATTTTTATTTTGGTAGGTATCCATTGCTAGAGAGCTGGTGTTCCCTTTTTGGAGTATCCATTTGCTCTGATTTTCAATACTTCTGTAGTTATTTCATTGATTCTTTCTCATCTGGGATCACTTCTGCTTTGTTTCCATTCTTTCTCCCCAACACTTGAAAAGGATTGTCTATCACATATGTTGGGTAAGAAACTTTGGCTTTGATTGTGCGTGTTTTGCTGCTGATCTAGGTCCTGAATAGATGCCTTGGTTATAGATATCCTTAGTGTGATGGTTTTCTCAGTTACTAATGGTAGGCTGTAGTGGTGGTGAGCAATGTGTGTGGGCAGATTTACTGTTTCTCTTTTATGAGGCAAGATGGAGGTCTTTGAAATCCTTTCTCTTCCCCTAGTCCGATAGTCTTCTTAAAAGTATGAATTTTATCAGCATGTCCTGTTTAATCTCCTATATAATAGGTGGTGCTTGTAGGGAAGAATCAACCACATTCTGTATAATTGAGTCAGTATATATTGTAAAGGGTCAAAAGGAACATGCTACAGTGTTGTTTGGGGGGATTTGTGATTGGATCTAATCCTCAGAAGAAGAATTCAAATGTCCCAGGTGGTCCTCTGTTGATAAGCTTCTTGATGTGCTCTGCAACTTCTTCCTGTGGGATCTCGTGCAGGTTCTGGCACTTTCCCCTCAGAATTACACCCAATCTATGATTATTTGTTTGTTTGTTTTCTTTTCCATCTCAAATTTTTCCTTCTTTCTGAGATGACCTTTCAGCTATTGTCTTAGCTCAGCCATCACAGTCAGGCTCTGCTTCCAATTTTCTTGATTCTTGAATTGGCCAGTTTCTGATCAAGTTTATCCCTATCCAGCCACAAATGGGTGCAAATTATGGAATCATCTGGACTAGGCTTCCACTGTTTGACCCTTTAAATAGAAGGCATCCTGTATCATTTAGGAGGCACTGGCTACTAACTTTAAATAGTGAAGGCTATT
This sequence comes from Otolemur crassicaudatus, assembly GCA_963574585.1. Lineage (NCBI taxonomy): Eukaryota > Metazoa > Chordata > Mammalia > Primates > Galagidae > Otolemur > Otolemur crassicaudatus. The sequence continues at coordinate 66,450 of CAUYQS010097202.1, read as the reverse complement.
CTATATAAAAAATATCTCAATTGGCACAGCTGATTGTACTGTTTTGGCAGCTGGCATGTCTGTGATGAGTCAAGTCATCCTTAAATGTTTTCCCATCATGACCACGAGATGGCTGCTGTAGCCTTAGCTTTGTGTCTAAATTCAAGCAGAAAGAAGGGAAAGGGGAAAAATGTTATACCCGGAATTTTTTCTTTTATTAGAAAAGCAAGTCCACCTCAACCCCTGTCCAGTGCTACCGGAGTAGATATGTCATTGGATAGAACTGTATCTATGTTCTTCCCTAACTGTATTAGAGGCTAGGAAGACAGAGAAGTGGATTGATTCATGCCTGTGGTGCATACTGCTACTCTGAAGGCACTGGGGTGCTTCTCTCAAGAAAAAATGGGACAAGCCAACTCTTGCTTGTTTTGCTGCACCTCTTATGGAAGTAGAGAGTCATCTTTTAAAGAATTTCCAATAAAAGAGAAAAGGAATATTAAGCCTTGTAGAGGTTTACTTGTGGATGTTGATTGAACAGTCTTCAATCTAGGGGAGCAGGAAAGAGGAAGAGGAAAGGGATAAGAAAGCAAGAACATATATTGAGAAGGTAATGGAACTGAGACATTTTTCCTGGCAGGCCTACAATTGAAATCTATATTTCCCTGTAGAATTCATCAGCCATTCTACCTTGTATCATACTTCTGTGGAATTATTTGTCCCTTCCACATTGATACTCTAGATACTCTATTTTAATCTGAGTTAGTTCCATGGATTAAAATGCTTCTCCATTGAGAGGCACAATGTGACTGCCACTATATCCTTTGCCTTTAGTTTTATAAAGATAAGTGAAGAGCTGAATGTATAATTCTCAGTACTTGTCAAGTACAATGATAGTGCAGAAATCATATAGTTAATATGTGGATGTGGAAGAGGTTTTCTCTATCAGGGAAATAGATTTTCTGGAATGCTGGAGAACCAGAGGCAGAGGTATATTCAGAAACACTTGCATACAGAGTCTGCCCTCACACCTCAGCTCCAGATGTGGCCTGCTTGCTTTGATTGTGTTTGAAAAACTACAAGAGTCCATGCTTGAAAGCATTCCTTTAAATGTAGTAAATAAATTCACTGGATAATTTCTTCAAGATGAAGATGCAAACTTTGAGAAAAAACATTTAGGAATCAGGAACAGAGTTCTTCAGATCTGGTTAAGGCACTGCTCTTTGTGGGCAATGTCACTGCAGCTTGAGCCCCACTGGGTACTACAAAGTTTAAGAACTCTCTGCTGTTATCTGTTGGTTCAGTTCTCCCAGGTGTAATCTCACATCCTTTAAAATATTTTGCCTGTGAAGACCTAAATAATGAATAAATCTCACAATAGGACGGACCTATGTCCATGGTTCTTTTCCTCTTGCCAGCCCTCTGAAATGCAGGTTTCACCAGGGAGATTAATAATATGGAAGACTATGACACTGTCTTCTCTTTTCAGGGATGAGCTTTGCACTCACCTACTACAGGGTTCTCTGGGGAAAGACGATGCTAACATGGAACAAGTTGCTACTACGTGAAGGATGCCAGATAGCATCTTGTTGATGCAAATCATCTCTTAAGCCACCGTCAGATAGTGCCTATGATGAATTCCAAGGAAAGGCAAATAGTGAGAAAGCTTGGGAGGCACCTGATAGGCCCTGATAGCATATTTATTCATGATTATCCACCAAAATTCTGACAAGAATTGGTATCTCTGCTCACCAATATTGAAGCATTAGGAGAATTATTTTTTTCTGGGAAACCTTAAACTGAGGAAACATCTGCAGATAGAGTCCTGAACCCCAAAAGGCAGGCCTATGCAGAGAAGTAGTGTCTGGAATCTAAGGCTGCAGTATAACTGGGCAATACAGAGGGAGAGCATTTATTGATTCGTAGGAAAGCGACCTTGTCCTCCCATCATGGTTTTCTCCTGCTAATAAAGGAGCAGCCTGTCTCTATATGAATGACTTGAGCACGCACTTAGCTGTGAATTTGGAACAAAAATAACTTGGAAGGATCCAGGAAATGTGGGCTTTAACCATGGGATGCCAAAAACCTGCAGGAATAACACAAGATCAAGAGCCTAACCAAGCAGAAAGTAACAATTTTTATTATAAAGCAAGGAACAACCACAAAATTGAAAGGCATGAGCTGTATCAACCAGTTATAAATACAGCAGCAAAAGAAGACTCACAGAAGGATGCCACGTGGAAAATGTTCTGTGAGCTTCTTAAGGAAACAGAGCAGAGAGCATGGTGCAGAACTAACATCCCACAGGCTAATTCATGCTGTCAGGTTACAATGCCTTGATTTGCAGTGATTGTCAAAAACATGACTTGATGGAGTTCATCCCCACCCCTGCGCTTCAAAGACAGCTATCTAGTATCACTTCTTTCTGACATAAAATACAGTGATAACTGCCAAGGGCTGAGTCCACTGTACCGAAACAAGGGTCTGCCACCCAGCCACTGGGCGTCTAAGGCTTTGCCATCAGTACAGTGACTTAATAGATTGTTTTTTTTTTTTCTTTTCCCTCTTCTGTAATAGAAGGTGCTCAAGCAGAGAAAGCATAGGGTATCTGAGAAAGGGGCACTAAGAAAGCCTTTCGTTATCTCATTTTGCATGTGGCCAGTGTTACAGTCCTAGAGAAGAACAGAATAGATTATCTGGCTAAAGATTTTATGTCAGTGTCAGGAGCAAAACAAAAACTCTGGACATCAGACTGGCAAATAGCTGTGCTTTCCTTAAGAAATGATATCAGAAAGCAGACAGCGTCAATGATAATCATCAGTTCATGAGGCCCACTGGGTCTTGTTTGCACGACTCTGGTTGGCCTGGCTGTAGTCAAAGTGAGACTCCATAACATGTAGTACCGTGGGGCAGAGCTTTGCGTGGCTAGAAGATTCTTCAAACTAGTACTGTTCTATAAGGAAGTGGCCTTCTGATGATTAGAATTTTTTTTTCAATTGCAGTGTTATTAAAAACCCAAATGTGTAAAACAGACCCAAGCAGAGTTTTATAACTTTTTAACTTTAAAATAGGTGTAGACTCACACAATTTACAAGAACATACAGCTAGGTCTCACATACCCTGCATCTAACTTCACTCAGAAGTAATATGTTGCATGTAACACCAGTATAACATCAAATAGCAAAACCAGGATACTGTCATTAGGACAATCAACAGATCTTATTAGTTGTTATATTTTAGTAAAATTTTGTAAACACTGGCTTCTGTAAAAACAAATCTAAACTATTAATGAAAATATAACTGAGGTATGTATTTCATTGTAGTTGCTTAGTTTTTAAATGTTTTTTCATCTGTCATAATATTGCCTGCATAATGCTGCTTGGCTCATAAACCAGGAGAAAGTGTGCTCTTCCAACAAGGTTCTTAAGGTATAATAAGGGATGCAAACACATGTTTCAAAGACTCTTACTGTAATTTTGTGTTTCAGGTTGACATCTTGTGTGATCTGATTAGACAAACTTTTTTTTTTTTTGAGACAGAGTTTTACTCTGTCACCCTGAGTAGAGTGCCATGGTGTCATTTAGCTCACAGCAACCTCGAACTATTGGGCTCAAGGGATCCTCCTGATTCAGTCTCCCAAGTATCTGGGACTGCAGGTGCTCATCACAATGCCCAACTGGTTTTTGTATATTTTTATTATAATCAGGGTCTCACTCTTACTCAAACTGGTTTTGAACTCCTGAACTCAAGCAATCTACCTGTTTTATCCTCACAGAGTGCTGGGTTTTGGGAGTGAGCCACCACACCCAGCTAGATAACCATTTTTTAAGCCTTTTAAGAACAGATGGCTTTCTTAAAATTATAAAACATCTCGATCTTCTGTGTTAAGTGTTTTGCTTGAGTGTATCAGCAGCAGCATTTTCAGCTAGCCAGGAACATTTAGAGACTGGTGGCTTTCAGGAGTGCTGCTGTGTACTTTGTGCTATACAGTGTGCTCAGTCATGAACCAGAATGGTCACTAGACACAGTTTGCTGCATGCTATTCAGTTTTCTCTCGTTCTAAGTACCTGGAGGGGTTCAAAACCACCTTGAGATATCATCACCTAACTGCAGAGAGGATAGCCACATCACTAAGTCTCAAAGCTGCAGATGCTTGTGTGGGTACAGAGAGAAAGGAACATGTATACACTGTTGGTGGGATTGCAAACTAGTACAGCCTTGTTGGAAAGATGTATGAAGAATCCTCAAAGAGCCAAAAGTAGACCTTCCATTTGATCCCACCATTCCATTACTAGGTATCTACCAAGAAGGAAAAATAATAATTATATTGTAAGGGCATATTTGAAATTGAATGTTTATAGCAGCTCAATTCACAACCACAAAGATGTGGAAATAACCCAAGTGCCCATCAATAATGGATTAATTAACTGTGGTGTACACACACACACACACACACACACACACACACCCCATGGAATACTATTCAGCCATAAAGAAAGATGGAAGCTTTACATCTTTTGTATTTACCTGGATGAATTTGGAGAATATTCTCTTAAGAATGGAAAAGCAAGCAACCTATATACTCAATACTAATTTGAGACTAGTAGACGAATAACTGCAGGCCCATATAAGAGATAAAACGGTTAAATTCAAGAAGGTTGGGGTTGGTAAGCTCTCAGCTAATGGATGCAGTGTAGGGGTATTTGACATACTTCTTAGATGAAGCTCTTAGCTACAACTTGGACTTTATCTTGCAAACTCAAAAAATGTAACCTAATTGTATGTGCCCTTAAGTTAATCTGAAGTTTTTTAAAAAAGAAATAAAAAAATTAATTCTTCACACTATGGTGAATATACTAAGTATGGTTTACATAAAGTCAACTTAAGCATAAATATCTTCAGTAAGTGACAGGAAATTGTTCTATTTTGAGAGAGATGATACGTTAAAAATGCCATAATATACTTTCCTTAGGGGTTTTCCATGTACTATACATCATCACATTTAGTCATCCTAACTTTTCATTGAAGTATGATAGCTCTTCTTTATAACTGTAAAACTTTCCAAATGCGAGAATTGAGGCTTTAAGAAATTGTGCTTTATCATAAGGCTAATAATAAAGCCTTTGGGAAGCCAAGATTTGAATGTCAGTTGAATAGTGAATCAGTGCTTTTGACTGCTATATAAAGAATCCTTGAAGACTTTGGAGAAAGCTTTATTCTAGAAGGGCTGTAGAGTCTTCCTAAGGCCCACACAGGGTCCTGTTCATCAAGCAACTTCTCAACACCAAGACGGTTCACAGAGCTTCTCAGGCTGTCTTGTTGCAACAACTGTTTAAAAGCCAGACTTTAATTTCAGTATCTTCACCTGTAACAATCAAGCTCTCACCTATATTTCTTACTCTTGTTTCTAAACGTTGCTGCATGTAACAATGACAACCAGGAACTTTAAGAAATGTAATTCCTTTCATGTTTCCTCCAAACAGAAATGACCCCTGCAGATGCTGCTAGGAATGTGTATTTTTTCAACTTTGTAGCATTTACCATCTTGCTAGATAAGGCACTATAGCACTAACCAGGTTGAAAAGAAGCTATGCCACCTGCTACTCAAATGTACTCTTCTTGGTACTTCCAGTATTCTGGCTATAAGCAGACTGGGGGAAATGGTGGGTGTTTTATCCATTCATTTCCATTCTCTGTTACATAAGGATGGTGTGTGGGGCCTAAAGCTCATACAATTTGGTGAAATTGCCTTAAAAACATAATAAAGAAACTCTTTTCATTTTTACAACATGAATGCATTGCTAAGTTTCCTTCCAGATCTTAGAAAGGGGCCCAGGAAGGGACCACTGGGAAGTTTAGACGTCATTAGCTTCATGGTGCAGGATAAGGGGTCCTCAAACTTTTTATACAGGGAACCAGTTCACTGTCCCTCAGATCATTAGAGGGCCGGACTGTGGGCCCTGGGGATGAGTCAGCTGCAAGCAGGACAGGCAGTGGTGGCAAAAACACCCGGTGGGCCAGATAAATGTCCTTGGTGGGCCTCATGTGGCCCGCAGGCTGCAATTTGAGGCCGCCTGGTGTAGGTAATCTCAACTTCTGTGAGACGACACTGATTTCCTGAAGCTGGAGAGGCAAGAGATCACAGCATAGGCATAAAATCTGTTTCAGAACCAGACAAAACTTGAGAATTCCCCAGAGTACTGAGAGGGCTGGGGATTAAAGGGGGGAATATAGGAAACCCCTGGGGAAGGCAAAACCCAGGTTTAGCATATACCAGGCAACTGGTAGAAATTTTATGAGCGTTTGACTAAAGCGTTTGACTAAAGTTGAACACAGGGGATTTCCTTGACAGGGCTCACAGGTAGATTCATCTGATTTCATGAGCATGAATTAATTCTGCATTGGTAAAATAAGTGTATTTTAAATTTAAGCTTTGAAAGAAAGCCTCCCTATTTCTCTATTTTAAATATGAAGCTAGGACTTTGATGCTGTGATCATTCTCTGTATTCATGATGCCAGATCAGCTGTCCTTGCCACTCCAGAGCAATCAAGTACATGATAGAGATGTCCAAGTCCTTCTCCACATATGGTCAACAAGCCTGGTAAGCAGAAGGACGTGGCAAGCTATGAAGTGCATCTGTCCCAGGCAAAGTGCATGCCCAGAAAAAGTGGATTGTGTCCGAGTTTTAAGATACCATCTTGTCCAATTTATTCATAATATGTTTCAATGCAGAAATCCAAGGATGTGTAAGTGTAAAAAAGAGAAGGAATAAAAGCACCAATTGAAACTCAACAAGCTCCTGGTCATTTTTATCAAAATTATTTCCAGTTGCCCTCACTCCCTCTGAGCAGATGTTTTTGTCGTGAGGCACCAGGCCAATGCAGTCCAGGTCCTAACAGTCTTCTTCGTCCATCCTGGAAATATACAGTGGGCCATTTGTACCATCTGCCACCCAGGTGTCAGTCATTGGAAGGCAGCGAGGAACCTGGGAAAGCTCATTGGAATGCCATTTGGAAAAGAGCTGAATCTTGCATTGGGAAAGAGACCAGACCGGGAGTGTACTGAGCATGAGGGAAAAAGAGACCTCATCAAAACAGCACAAAGGAAGCAAAGATTTATGTTAAATTTCTGACAAATGAGAAGAAATTCTGCCATCTCCCAACCAATTGGATATGTTTCTTCTTTTTGGAAGTCATAAAAAGTTCAATATTCTTCAGGCATTTCGTAGTGGTTGATATTATCTTCTTTGTGTGTATAAATATTGCCTTGTAATAATATTCATGCACCCTTATTTTCTGGGAATGAGAACATAGGGGAAGAAATTCCTGAATTAGAAGGCATCCTAATCTTGATTCTTTCCAGGCTGAGTTTGGCATATATGTAACCATTCTGTGCTTTGTGATGACCACATAGTCACTATAGTCATCCTCCTGAAGTAATTATCATCTTTACTTAAAGACTGATCAAAGTCACATAGAGTAGTCCCTCCTTATCCACAGTGGGTAATTTCCTAGTCCCCCAGTGGATACCTGAAACCAAGAATGGTACCTAACCCCTATATTTAATTTGTTTTTTCCTGTGCTACAGACCTATGCTAAAGTTTAATCTATAAATGAGACAAAATGGCAGACTAACAATAACAAATAATAAACTTATATTAACTAAAAATAAAACAATGACAACAATGTATTCACAACTTCATGGTTAGAAGATTTATTTTTATTTTAGATCTTAACCTCATATGTAATTTATTTTTCTTTCCTTATTAAGTCTAAAACTTTCACCTTTTCACTTGAAGCATTTTATGGCTTTTCCTTCCCGTATTCAAATTGCCAGCACCACGACTTCTGCACTTTCAGGCCATTATTAAGTAAAATAAGATTTCCTTGAATACAAGTGCTGTGATAACTACACGGTCAGTCTGGTAGCAGAGATGGCTGCTCAGTGACTGCACATGGATACACGGGTCAAGGAGCAATCCATATCCACCCGCCTGAGATGTCATCACACTAAGAAGGATGTACAGTTTAGGACTTAGGAATCTGCCATTTAACATTTTCAGACCAGAGTTGACTGTGTGAACCTGAAACCTGAGAAAAGCAAAACTGTGCTGCAGTTTTTAAGCTGTTGGTGTTTTAAGTGCTGACAGCCGTGGTCTCTAAGAGGTGTGTACTTTATTTACCTTAAAATAAGACTGTCTGACTTCCAGTTAGGACCGCTTAGGCACAGAAAACTATTGAGATTTTTAAAATTATTTTTATTTTTAATTATTATGGGTACGTAATAGTTGTATATTTTTATGGGGTACCTGTGATGTTTGCTACAAACATACAGTGTGTGTGCATAATTAAATCAGGGTGATTAGGATAGGATCACCTCAAGCATTTGTCATCTCTTTGTATTAGAAACATTACAATGCCTCTCTTTTGGTTATTTTGAAATATACAATACATTATGTTAACTTTAGTCACTCTGTTGTGCTACCAAATAGCTTGTATTCATACTATCTAACTGATCACAAGAAAACCTAACTTGGGGCTTGGGACAGTAACACGGACTAAGGCCACATCTCTCAAATTTGAATAAAGTGTGCTCACTTTTAAAGAATTAACCTCCCCTTCCAAAATCTTCTGGATTGTGAATATTAAATAACTTTTTATTGTAATGTTCCTTAAGTATTTATGAATGTAAACCTAGGTATAAGCTCCATCTGCTTATAACTATTATAAAAGCATACAACCAAAGCGATTTACATATAGAACACAAAGAAAACCATAAAACCAATAAAAGTCAAATAAACATTAATGTACTAGAGAAGTCTGTTTGCTAAAATTAAATCAACTCTCACACGTGAATATTTTACTCACTGCTGTGTCTCAAGTTCTTTTGAGTTTGGCATGCATGTAACCATTCTGTGCTTTGTGATGACCACATAGGCTCACAGAAGAGGATATGAGATAATTATCATTTTGACATTAGGCAGTGCCAGCAACACAACAGTCAGACTTGCCAGCACATTAGCAGGATTTTAATGATTCTATTCTATTTATATCCCTTCTTTTCAAATTTAAAGTATTTTTTAATGTAAAACATTTTTAATGAAAGTTTTTGTACATTAACAAAAAATTATATACATACTTGTAATATAAATATCTACTGCAATTTTTTAAATTTCAGATTAATATGAGGTTACAAATGATTAAGTTCCATTATTTGGGTTTGTTAGGTAAAGTTCAAGTTGTAGCTGACCCATTCATCCAGGTGTTGTGCTGTATACCCTTACATTGTGCCTATTAGGTGAGAGCTTACCAATCTCCCTCCCTCTTCTCCTCTCCCCCAATCTCTCCTCCCTCCCCACTTGAATTTAATTTTGTTTTTCTCTTATATGGTGGTGTAGTTGATTATCTGCTGGTTTCACATTAGTATTGTGTACATTAGATACTTGCCCATTCTGGTGGAACTTTATTAAAAAGAATGTTTTTTAATCCATCCAGGTAAATACAAAATATATAAAGTCTCCATTTTTTGTGTGTGTGTGTGGATAAATAGTATTCTGTGGTGTACATATACCAGTTTGTTAATCCATTCAATGGGTTGATGGGCACCTGGGTTGATCCCACATTTGGTGACTGTGAATTAATGAGACTTACGGGACATTTCTTGAACTGATAGAGACCATCTATCACAAACCCACAGCCAGTATCATACTGAATGGAGTAAAACTCAAAGCATTTCCACTTAGAACTAGAACGCCACAGGGATGTCCACTGTTGCCACTGCCAGTCAACATAGTGCTGGAAGTTTTAGCCAATATAATCTTGGAATTTTTAAAAATTCCATTTAAAGCAACAACTTCATCAGTGGTTATTTATAATACTTTTTTTACTGCAAACTATTATTACTAGTAAAGAAAAATTTTCTTCTTTTTTTTTTTTGAGATAGAGCCTCAAGCTATCCCCCTGGGTAGAGTGCCGTGACATCACAGCTCAGAGCAACCTCCAACTCCTGGGCTCAAGCGAGTCTCCTGCCTCAGCCTCCCAAGTAGCTGGGACCAGAGGTGCCCACCACAACGCCCGGCTATTTTTTGGTTGCAACTGTCATTGTTGTTTGGTGGGCCCAGGCTGGATTCGAACCCACCACCTTAGGTATATGTGGCTGGCACCTTAGCCACTTGAGCCACAGGCGCCGAGCCATAAAGAAAAATTTTCACTGAGAATTTGTATCCCCTACTCTGAGTTTCTTTTGTACCTAAAAAAAGATCTTTATGTACTTAATCATTGAAATAGCATGTAGCAAATACCAAATCTAAGACTTGTCAAAAAATGCCTTATTTTGGAACTCTATAGTAAACCTTATTCACTGCATAATTTATTTCAACATTTTTCCTTCAAACTTAAATTTTATGTGAGTCTTCCTCATGTGTTTGCTGATCAGGGAACACATTTTACTTTTTTTCCATATTGTTTTTTATGTATTATTTCAGTCACTTTTGCTATATCAGGAAGAACAGGTATTTATTCCAGTAGTATATGCTTTTTGTTTGTTTGTTTTTGCTTTTCATTATTAAGAAAACTTAAAACCATCTTCCATATATTTATCAAGATTTAAAAACTATTTTCATTTTGAAATAATTATAAAGTCACAGGAATTTTCAAATGCAGTCCAGAGAGGTTTCATAAACCCTTTCCCCAACTTTCCTCAGAGATAGCATCTTACATAACTCTAGTATAACATTAAATATCAAATCCAGAACATTTACATTGGTACAATTTACAGCCCTTATCCATCATTAAACTTTAGTGAAACTTCGTAAATACTGACTTGAGTATAAGAAGACCGCAAATATTACTGAGAAAACAATTACAGTGTGTATTGTGATCCACTGGCTTAATTTGTAAAGGTTTTGCTATCTCTCATGTTCTGTCATGATTCCTTGGATCTATTAACTAATCCTCTGAGGGAAAATGTACACTTGGGGCAAGGGTCTTTACAATAATGAATATAAATCCATTTTCAATTCATATTATTGATAATTTTTGTGTGTAGACTGACATCGTGGGCAATCTGACTAGACCACTTTAGAAAAGAATGTTACACAGTGTACATGGGTTTTCTAGAATTAGAAAATGTGTCAGTTCTGTTCTTTTATTGTTTTATATAAGTACATGTATTATTAGTATTGTCATCAACCTAGTTTCTCTGCAGGAATCCTTTTTTTAGTCACTTCCTTTTTGGGTATTTAATTAAAACTATATGCCTATTTATGTAGTAAATCTACCTAACCAGGTACATGTAAGTCGCATAAATTGCTTAAAATAAAAGAATGATTGAGAGCCCATGCCTTTCCCCTCCCTTTACATTGAGTAACCTTCTCTCTCCATTCAAGATTATCTCATATATGTCGAGTAACACCTGACCTATGATCCCCTTGTGAATAGATTTTAAAAACTAATAACCTGGTTCAGACTTGGAGACAAAAACAGAGGGAAGGAGATAAAGCAGTGAATATAGGGCAAGATCTTAATTTTTATCATTTTACATCACAAAAAAATGTAAGATTACAGATGAGAATAGGCCCTAGAGTGCTGGGTTGGCACTCAGCTCTTGTCAGGTTACGAGAAACAGCTTTGTACATCTATTCCCAAATCTCCTTTGGAGATGTTATTTTGGTAGGCAGAAAGCCACCATGGTGAGAATATTTACACTACAGAAAGTGGAAACTCTGCTTCAAATCAGGGCTTTTTGTTTTAAGAGATTGCTTTTGAACGTTTTCCAGCTCACTACTGGAAATAAATTCAGGGGACTAAAAAGATACATCTCAGACCAACGTGTCTATAAGGACTTTCTCTTTTATGTTGCTGTGTCTGCTCTCTCTCTTATTGCTTACCACCTACATAATCATTCCTCACTTATTACTAGGATTGGACTGGTCCTGGTATAGAAAAATAGTTTACTCCGAAAGAGTATTCTGATTAGGGTTCAGGGCATGCTGGATGAAAGCCAAAGGATCAGTACCAATGACAGTGGATGTCCCTTATGTTCTTTAGCGTGAAGACAATAGAACGGGGAACCATTATCAGAACTTGGAGACAGAGCAGCTGTGTCGAGAGAAACAGTAAGACGTGTGACCTTGGCTCGGCGCCTATAGCTCAACCGGCTAAGGCGCTAGCCACGTACACCTAAGGTGGCGGGTTTGAATCCCCAGCCCGGACCTGCCAAAGCAACAATGACGGCTGCAACCAAAAAAAAAAAAAAAAAAAAAAAAAAAAAAAAAATAGCCGGGCCTTGTGGCGGGCGCCTGTGGTCCCAGCTGCTTGGGAGGCTGAGGCAGGAGACTCGCTTGAGCCCAGGAGTTGGAGGTTGCTGTGAGCTATAATGCCACGGCACTCTACCCAGGGGGACAGCTTGAGGCTCTGTCTCAAAAAAAAAAAAAAAGACGTGTGACCATTAGAGGAGGGATGTAACCAGGCTAAGGAAATGCTGGGAGGAAGTCAGAACGCTCTGATGTCAGTCCTCCACCTCAGACAACCCCTCCCCCTCAGCCAAACACCATGATAAGCCAGCGGGCAAGGGAGCCTATTGATGTAGTTCACACAGGTCAGACTCAGGGAAAAAAGCAGAGTGAAGTGACTCTGCAGGTATAAATGGAAGACACTTAACATAGTACCCGTGGATGTGGTGTTTCTGTGTCTCTTTCTGGTGTGTATGTGTACAGAAGGACAAGACGCTAGGCTTTACAGAACTGCTTTTGCTGCTTCATTATAAAGAGTCTGATTCATGTACAAAGAGGCAGCTAGCAATAAACTATAGGTTTCCCCACAAAGGCCTGAACCAAACATTGACAGTAGAGCTTCTCTGGGTCCAAGAAGTCATGTCATCAGTATTGCTGCCATCTCTACTTCAGCAAGATAAACAGCTATGATCAGGTAAAGTGAACATTAGATTGGGTGTTTTCTTCTTCAAGGAACCATCTTGCAGTAAGTGCTTGATGAGAAGAACTGTACTTTTCCAAGTGGGTCTCCTCTTAGTCCAATCTCTGCTTCATGGGATCTTCTTCCCAGTGGTCTGCAGATTTACAGCAGCTTACACAAGCCACATGCACATGCCTCTTCCTAGCTGCAGCTCAGTAACATCATGTTGGTTGCGTGAAATCTGCCACACAGGCGTGTCCAACCTTTCATCCTCTCTGTAGTGCATTGAGAATGAGAGTTTTCTTAGGCCACACATTAAATACACAAATACTAGGGAAAACTGATGAAAAGAAAAGAAGTCCATGCATAATTTTCATGATAGCTGCCCCCACAGATGACCAAAATGTCCTCACATAATCTGTATGTGGTCTGCAGGCACCAGGGTGGGCCCCTCTCCCACCATAGAAATCAGCAAACACCGTAAGTCATTTCGTTTTCCTCCCTTGGAGCACACCACTGCCTTTGAGTACAGAGTCTCTAAACAGATTACTGAGTAAAGTTCCAGGAAAGAGAACTTTCTGTTGAGGCCTCCCATGAGAGGGTCTGCCCTCTTTATTTTATCAAATCCTTTTCTCAAAATGTGATTTCTAGTTTTCCAAAAAATTTCCAATATTTGGGTTCTTTCCCCACCCAATAGTACCAGTCCACTAGGGTGTCAGGGAATTTATAGTGCAAGAAACCAGAATGTATGAAGACTTGTTCTTTTTTATACTTAACTATTTCAAAATATTATAGGGTATCCCTGTTTTATAACAGGGATAAATTGTATAATAGCTAAGTCAGGGCTTTTAGTGCACTTATCATCAGTATAGCGTACATAGTGCCTGGAAGGAAAGTTCTTGTTTCTCACCCCATTATTTCCCCCCTTCTTAGTTTCCACTGTCCTTTACGCCACTTTATGACTGTGTGTACCCATCTTTTATCTCCCACTTATTGCTGAGAATGTGTGGTATTTATTTTTTTCTGTTCCTGAGCTACTTCACTTATGAAATGTTCTCCAGTTCCATGCAAGTTGCGGCAAGCAATTTTTATTCCTTTTGAAGTTTGAGTAGTACTCCACGGTGTACGTAGACCACATTTTCTTTATCCACTCATCAATTGATGGATACTACGGTTAATTCCATATTTTGCACTGATGAATTGTGCTGTGATAAATGTTTGGGTACAGGTGTTTTTGTTTGTTTGTTTGATTTTTTGATTTAATGACTTTTTTCCTTTGGATAGATACTAAGTAGTAGGATGGCTGGATTGAATGGTAAATTTATTTTTAGTTCTTTGAAAAACCTTCATGCTATTCTCCATAGAGGTCGAACTAACTTATATTACCTACCACCAATAGTGGGAATGTAAGTTAGTTTTCCACTGTACCCACACCAATATCTGTTGCTGTTTTGATTTTAAATAATGGCCATTCCAAGAAGGGTAAGGTGGTATCTCATTGTGGTATCAACTGGCATTTCCCTGATGATTAGTGATGCTGACCATTTTTTCATGTGTTTATTGTTCATTTTTCTATCTTATTTTGAAAATAACCCTGTTTATGTCTTTTGCTCACTTTTGAATAATGTTGTTTATTTTTCATGCTGATTTGTTTTAGTTCTTTGAAGATTCTGGATATTAATGTTTCATCAGATGCATAGTTTGAGAATATTTCCTCCTGCTTAGTATGTTATCTATTTATGATTCTTGGTAATTTCCTTTACTGTGGATAAAATTTTTATTTAATGAAGTCTCATTTATTTATTTTTGTTGTTGCTGATTTGCTTTTGGGCTCTTGGTAATAAATTCTTTGCTTAGGCCAATGTCTAAAAATATGTTTCCTACATTGCATTTTCTTCTAGAATTTTGATGGCTTCAGGTCTTACACTTAATTCTTTATTCCATCTCAAGTTAATTTTTGTATATATGAGAGATTGAGGTCCTATTTCATCCTTCTGTCTATGGCCATTCCAATTTTTCTAAGACCATTTATTGAGTAGGGCATCCTTTCCTCAGTGTATGTTTTGGTCTCCTTTGTCAAAAATCGTTTGGTTGTAGCTACATTGTTTTATTTTGGGGTTCTCTATTTTGTTCCATTATTCTATATGTCTACATTTATACTGGTAGAACACTGTTTTGGTTACAATAGGCTTGTGATTTAGTTTGAAAATAGGTAATGTGATGGCTCTAGATTTGTTCTCTTTGCTTAGGATTCCTTTGTTATTTGGGCTCTTTTTTTGTTTCCTTATGAAGCTTAGGATTTTTTTTCCCTAGGTCTATAAAAATGATGCTGGTATTTTGATGAGAAATGTATTAAATAGGTAAATCACTTTGGGCAGTATGGACATTTTAACGGTGTTGTTTCTTCTAAACCACAGGATAGGATAGTTTCCATTTATCTGTGTCATCTCTGATTTCTTTCATCAGTGTTTTATAGTTCTCTTTGTAGAGATCTGTTTTTCATTTCTTTATTT
Organism: Otolemur crassicaudatus; assembly: GCA_963574585.1. NCBI lineage: Eukaryota > Metazoa > Chordata > Mammalia > Primates > Galagidae > Otolemur > Otolemur crassicaudatus. Next base: position 51,049 of record CAUYQS010097202.1, on the reverse strand, counting down.
ATCCCAAAATATGAAGAATTATAGAACTGAAGGCAATTAAGAAGGAAAAAATACAGAAAAAGCTCTTGGCCTACCTTCTATTTGCCTAAAGGCAAGACATAGATTTACAAAGACAAAATATATTGTGCCCAACCCATCACCACCAAGGAGAACAATTGACCACTGAAGAAAATTTAAACTCTTCTGGGTCTGGGCATGGTACCAGAGGAATCTGTATTAATAAGATTTACTAACCAGCTTTTATCTGCTATTGATTTGTATTCTCACAGGTTGTTGCCCTGAGAGACTCAAAGTCATTTTTCTTTGCCTCAACATGTTTCCAAAAGCTTACTCTTTTCATTGAAGATGTTATTATACTAGTTGAAAATAAAAACTCACTTTGTGAGAATGACTCATTCTCTGGGTGTTTTCCATAAATACATGAAAAAGAAATTGTTAATATATTGCTTGTTTTTCTCTTGCTAATCTGCCATCTGATACAAGGATCCATTCTTATTAAGAACCTATGAGGATTGAAGAAAAAAAATATTTTTCTTCACCTGTAATAACTTTTTTATTAGGTGGTAAAAGGTCCAGAATCAGTTTACATTTGCACTTTTTTGTGTCATTTTTGTCTTAGTCAAATCTTTATAACTCTTTACCCATTTCATCACATATAATCAACCTAGCTGAGCCATTTCACACCCATCAGCATGGGGACTTTTTTTTTTTTTTTTTGTAATTTCCACATCTTCATGGGAATGTGTCACTATTTCCCTTCAATCAAAATGAGAGATTTCGAAATAGAGGGCTCTATGCTGGGTGCTGATGGATACTGAGAGAGGGCCTGGCCGGACAGATGACTAAAGGACTTAGAAGGTATTAGTGTCTGTGAGCTTCCTTCTTGGATAATTGCTATTTATAGGTATAGAAAGTGTCTCTAGGCTGACATTAGTGTTCATAGCATGTTTTCCACATGCTCTGATTTCACATTGTGAAATCCACAATCACAAATCCCAGTGTCATTTCATTTTGTTTTCCACTGTAGAATCTGTGTGTGTGTGAGAGAGAAAGATAGAGAGAGTGTGTGAGAGAGAGAGATGGGGATTTAGAGCTGAATATTGCCTCAGAGCTTATTAACACTGATCAAAGCCGACACTTATTTATGCTGGCTACTTTCTGTTTGCCCCTCCAGATCCACTCTCCTCTCTGCTCTGCTCTGCTCTGAGCCCTGGAAGGCAGAGCTGTGTGGATTTGTATACAGAGGTTCCTTTGCTTTCTGCTTTCCTGCTGGACTTACTCAATGGGAGGCAGGAACAGGAGATCAGAGAAAGAGATAAATCAGATCAGCAACGATTATGTTTCTGTTTCTCTGCCAATGGCTACGGCTCTCTTCAGCTCTTTTAATACCCACTTTCCCCCAGCACCTCTCTCTTTCCATGTTGTAAGTGGTAACAGCTTCATTCTGTTAGAAATATAACAGTTCTGCACTTGAGGTTGCATCCTCTAAACTGTTGTATGTCTTAAATGTTTACTCCTTTGTTCAAAAAATATACACTTTATACTCTTCAATTACCTCTTTTTTTTTTTTTGAGACAGTGCCTCAAGCTGTCCCCCTGGGTAGAGTGCTGCTGTGGCATTACAGCTCACAGCAACCTCCAACTCCTGGGCTCAAGCGAGTCTCCTGCCTCTGCCTCCCAAGTAGCTGGGACTACAGGTGCCCACCACAACGCCTGGCTATTTTTTGGTTGCAGCCGTCATTGTTTGGCGGGTCTAGGCTGGGGATTCGAACCTGCCACCTTAGGTGTACGTGGCTGGCGCCTTAGCAGGTTGAGCTATAGGCGCCGAGCCTCAATTACCTCTTTAAATGGATCATCTATGTCCTGTCAGAACCCAGATTAATTAATACATCAATATATTTTAAATATAGATTATACTTTAAATATAGATTTTTAATGAAGAGAAAATAGGAAGGTTTTTTCAATTTTGATGAGTTCTTTTTTCTTGCACACTCAGTTTCAATCCAAATCGCAGCACTTTGTTGGCTCCCAATTATCCCCTGTTCAGAACTCCTGATGCATTTCAGGCCTGGGTAGTCTAAGTCTTTAGAGGAATAGTGCCACTTCTTTTGGCCTTACCACGTTATTCTAACTTCTCATTTTCATGTTTGTCTTACAAGCAATACTTGACTCATGACTTTATTTTTTAGTTAAATCCCAACCTCATTCCCATCCTCTTCACTGTTGCTCTTAAACAAAATAGTTATTCTCCATACCTGATTAAGTGTAGCAATTTCTTCTAGTCCAGGACTATTTCTACAATTGGAAATAATAATGTGAGTTGCTAGATTTATTTAAGCATTTGGAAATATCATTATGGCTGTAAATATCTCTAATAGTTCCAGAATATAGGAAGGCTACCAAGAAATCTAGCAGCGTATAGTCGATTAACAGTGCACACACTGGCACTTTCATGTCCATTATGCTTAAAATTTTTAAACTAATGTATTCATTCCAGAAACAGCAGAACAAAAAGATCTCCTGCTAGGAGATCTATTTTCATATCAATATTTAAAATGCTTTCAATATTCACCATTTCACACTCACTAAATCTCCAGTGACTTTTTGCTTCCAGGAAACCATCAGTTATTGCAAACCAAAGAGAACATCTAAAAGGGCCTGTAAAATGGAATACACACTGGCAGGCAGGGAGTCCAAAGCTCGCTAAAGAATGCAATTATCAAAATTTCTCCTAATTCATGCAAATGAATAAATTGTGGTACCGTCTTGAAGATCCACATTTATTATATCCCCAAAGAGAGAGTCAGTCAGTACCTAATTTTAGAATCTAGCCCTTGGAGTAAAGTATTCCTCATAAGAAAATAATACTGCATGCATACACCACTGAATGAAAATAGAAAATTCACACTCAAAGACCAAAATGTAAAGAACAAATACACATGTTAGAAACATTTATCTTACTAATGAAATTATGTAAAATAAACAGTGAGATTTTTTTTTGTTTTACAGATTGGAAAAACATTTTAATGGATAATATTAATTCCTTAGAATGAACTTGTCGTAGTGAAGAGCGTATTATTTGAAATCACACTGCCTAAGGGCTTGAATCCCAATTTCATGTCTAACTGAAGCCCTTTGGACAGCTACTTACTCTGGTGGAGCCATAGTTTTTAAATCTGTAAAATGGAGATACTTAGCATATGTGTACATGTGGTTGAGAAGATGTAAGAATATAATGTCTATGCAGCAGTTGGAATAGGCCCAGCCACAGGTTAAGTACTTCGTACTTGCTGCGGTGATAAATGAAAATACCTGTGGGGAGAAAGGTAGTAAGTTGGGGAAATAAACCCCTCAAACTCCCTGATGCTATATTGAGAGTGTAAATTGGCATAAAATGTCTAGGTGAATGTTTACCTATATATGTATGGAGCTTAAACAAATTCATTTCTTAAGAAAACTAATTCTAAGCCTTTATCCTAAGAAACCTATCACAGAGACACACAAAGATTTATTTTTAAGAATGCTCATTTTATCATTATTTATAAAACATCATGAGGAATGTGTAAAAGTGGTAATATTGGAATTATTCAATTAGATATTATGTAATAAACAGTACTTTTGAATATGATTTAGTCTACACAGTCTGTGAAAGAACAGAATATAAAATTTTCTTGCCATTGAACCCAAATGTTTGCTTTAACATGCAAATTTTATAAGTTATAGGTATGCACAAAAATTACATAATATACAAAGAAAGAACATGAAATTTAATTAAATATGTTGACTTTGAATAGCATTATTATAGGCGATTTTTGTTGATTTCTTTATATATTTACCTTTCTAAGAATTTTATTATGAACATTTTCAAAATTAGAAAAAAAATCCAATGAACATCTCCTTACATGTTTTATATTTAATATGATATAAGACTGGACATGGTGGGTCACACCTATTATCCTAGCATAGGATAGGGAGGCCAACTCAGGAGTTAGAGACCAGCCTGAGCAAAAGCAAGAGTTTGCCTTTACTAAAAATGGAAAAACTAGCCAGGTATTGTGACAGGTGTCTGTAGTTCCCCCAGCCATTCCGGAGACTGAAGCAAGGGGATTGCTTGAGTCCAGGGATTTGAGATTGCTGTGAAATATGGCACCACAGCACTCTACCCAGGGCACAGAGTGAGACTCTGTCTCAGAAACAAAACAAACACAAAGAAACAGATAAACTATATGATAAACAGATGTTCAAGCTCAGAGCAGTCCTTGATCGTCTCCTATTCATCTTTCTTTCTTAAGAAATGCACACTCAATTAGATGCATTTACAACATGCACAACAATGGCCTTTTCTTATGAGTGACTATAATTACCTGGCCCACATCCTGACATCTGTTTAGTACCCAAACATAGACTTAAGACTTCTCCATTTCTAGACCCTTAATAATAATCATTTATTTAGAATATAATTATTTTGCATAAATTATCTACTTTAATCTTTATAATTAACCCATGAATTAGGTATATTCTCTTTCTATTTTATAGAACAGAGATTTGAGGCCCACTAAAGTGAACTTGCCCTTAGTTGTGAAAGTTCCAAGACCAGAATTTGATGCTAAGTCAGTTTTACTTCAGAGGTAGCTTAACCTCTAGGTGTGCAGCCTTTCAATAAATGCCTCATACATTACTGACTTCTTTTCTTTATTTTTAGTATTGAGAAGAAGAAAAAGCAACCTATTACAAACTATATTCTAAGATGTATTCATGTCTGGAAAGTTAGTACAAAATAACTTGATATTAACAATTGTGCATAATATATCTATAAACACCAGGAAAGCACACTAAAGATTAATTGTATCCATTTTGCCAAGACAATGAATTTGCAAAAAAATCGTAAAATTAAAAGGACATAAGAAAATATAGGAAATGTTTTACAAAGCTAATATTACTTTTTTAAGAAAAAAGTGTGAAAATATTTGCTAGCACAAGAATACAAAGTATTAATTTCTGAACAACAGAAATGTTTCTGTTTTGTTCTGTCTTCAGATTGATATTTCTGGTGAAAGGAGGAATTTTTTATTTTGTCATACTGATGCTGATATGATACTTTGCAGTGATTCTCAAGTCATTTCTAATGTAGGTATAGCTTTTATAACTGGAAAATGAAGTCAGGGGAAATGATATGATTTTCATATAGAAATATGGAGCTGAAGTAGAAATTGATTCTATTCGTGGTTCTATTACTAATTTGGTTACAAATGTACCTGCAGAGAGTTTAAAAGTCAGATACCATTTCCTCATTTGAGCAACGAGAGAGTATTTTATAATTAAACACACCTTTTAACTGTATCATTCTGTGATTATGCTAGTGCTAGGACATCATAGGTATGAATAAATATTTATAAAAACAATACATATTTTTAAGTTACTCCCTAATTCTATCTACTAACACCTAGCTGGAGCTTCACCTCTTTTATCAAGTCTCTATTAATCACTCAAACTGCCTCTACTTATGTATAGTCAGTGCAGTAATTACACGGTATCTTTAAATATTGCTTAATAATTTCACATATGAAAGTCCTTATCTCAAAATAAGATCATTAACTTTAAAAGACCTCAAATATTGGACAAGGTCAATTGCTACAATGAGAGGGAATTAGAGGAATGATGGAGTCCATGTGATGGGAAAAGGAAGCATTGGATGTGTTACCAGCTTGCTACCAAGACCTCCATTCAGTGTAATGCTGCAGCAAGCATGGGAGAAGATGAGCTGCCAGCCTGTTGGTGCACATCATTTATCATGGTCCTCTTATGTCTGCAGAGGCAAAAACACACATGTTAGTATGCAGAGCTTGTCATGGGACCAGCAGTAATTATGCACACTGAGTGCACTTTTGTTCTTTCAGTTAATGTAGCTGAGAATGGTCATACTGCAGGATTACAATTTTGCTGATGCTTTTGGAAATCAAAATTAAAATCAGATCACTGAATATAGATGAAAAGAAGATAGATGGTTTCCTTATTCTTCAAAGACGTTTGGGATAAATTTAAAGTACTTTTTTTTAGCAGTCATTGTTTACATTTCAAAACTCATTTAAAGCCACAGTATGGTCCTGGTCCAGGATTAAGTTTTGACATGGGAATTGGGGAAAGGATTGTAAATTGGCATGAGGAACATGCATGTTGCTTTCACACTCAGTTGTATATTTCTAGAAATAATTATTTTGTGTTCTCACTTACACATCCATCCTAAAAGCTGTAATGGCATAGAAGAACTAAAGGCCAGTTGAATAAAAAAAATCTAAATGTGGCCGTTATGCTCCATTGAATGAAAGAAACATCATGTAACTTCAGCTTTCAAAATAACCTTCTGACAAGATGTTGAACCAAAGACACAAGCTGCCAGATCATCTCAGTAAGAAGGAAAAGTTTAGATAAATAATATGAAACAAACATAGGTTGGGTGTAATTCCAAGCAAGAGTCCCAGAACCTACCAGAGATCCCATGGGAAGAAGTGAAACAGAAAATGTGGGAGCAAGATGTTGGCAGAGATCAATCCCCAACAGTCTTGGGTATAGTGAGAAGGGCAGGTAGAGTGGTTTATTTCTCCCTCCCTCATATCTCTGGCAGTTAGTGGGCTCTAGAGTCAATGGCCTAAAAGACATTTACAGACAACTCTAACCCCAAACAACTAAATATAAATTCTTCTTATCAGCACAGAGAACATTCTTCATTGTTGGTCACATCTTAAGCTACAAAATGTGTCGCAAAAATTAAAAAAAAAAATAGATATTATACCATGCATCTTCTCATGGAATAAAATTAGAAATAAAATCCAACAGAAAAACTCAATTCTACCCAAAGTCATATAAATTACAAAACCGACTAGTGAACAGTTATTTTGTCCAGAAGGAAATTAAGGTAGAAATCATAAGATTCTTCAACGTAAATGACAAAGGGGACACAAGTTATCAAAATCTGTGGGATTCAGCAAAAGAAGTCCTTCAAGAAAAATTTGTAGCCTTAAATGCCTACATGAACAGAAAAAAAAGAAAGAAAGAAAGAAAAGGAAAATGTAAACTAATCATTTGTACTCTTACATTAATCTGAAATTAAAAAAAATTAAATGTCTGAAAAAAGCCTAAAGAAAAGGAAAATCTAATAAGCTATCTCAAGGAATTAGAAAAAGGAAGAACAAATAAATCCTAGATACAGCAGAAGAAAAGAAATAACTAAGGTCAGAGCAGAACTAAATCTAATCAATGAAAAAAGAATTTTACAGAAGATTAATAAAATAAGTTGGTTCTTTGAAAAGCTAAACAAAATTAACAGACCTTTTGCTAGATTAATCAGAAACAGAAAGGAAAGAGCCCTAATAAGTCAATCAGAAATAAAAAAGAGGTATTACAATTGATAACACAGAAATACAAAACATCTCTGAATACTAGAAAAACCTCTGTGCACATAAACTGGAAAATGTTGAGGAAATGGATAAATTTTTGGAAACACACCTCTCTTGGTTCAACCAGGAGGAAACAGAACTCCTAAAATACAACGATATCAACTAACAAAATTGAAGTAACAAACAAATTGAAGAAACTAACAAAATTGAAGTAACAAACAAAAACTTCTAACAAAGAAAAGTCCTAGACCATATGGTTGTGCAGCCAAAATTTACCAGACCTATAAAGAGGAAATGGTTCTTATATTGCAGAAATTATTTCATAACATCAGTAAGGAAAGAATCATTCCTACTCCTTCTCTGAAGCCAATATGACCTTGATACCAAAGTCAGGAAAGGACACAAGAGAAAAAGAAAACTACAGGGCAATATTTCTTATGAATATAGATGCAAAAAAATTATCAATAAAGTTCTAGCAAACTAAATTCAGAAGTGCATCAAAAATATAAGAGCTCTTAACAAAATAGGCAGAGATGGAATATACCTCAAAATTTTAAAAGCTACATATGCCAAACTCACAGCCAATATTGTACTGAATGGGGAAAAATTGAAAGCATTCCCACTTCAATCTAGAACTACATAAGGCTACCCACAGTCACCACTTCTATTTAACATAGTGCTGGAAGTCCTAACCAGAGCCATCAGATAGGAAAAGAAAATTAAGGGTATCCAAATGGGGTCAAAAGAGGTCAAACAATCACTCTTTCCTGATGATCTTATATCTAGAAAACTCTAATGATACTGTCAAGAGAATCTAGGAATTGATACATTCAGCAGAGTCTCATTATACAAAATCACATACACAAATCAATACCCTTCCTATACACCAACAGTAGTCACACCAAGAATGAAATTAAAGATTCAATACCTTCAACAATAGCAACAAAGAAAATATGATATCTAGAAATTTAGTGAACCAAGGAGGTAAAAGATCTCTACAGGGAAGACTATGAGTTATTGAAGAAGTTATTTAAATCACAGAGGATATAAAATATATCATGCTCATGGATGAGCAGAGTCAAAGCTTTAAAAAGTCTATACTATCGAAAGTGATTCACAAATACAATGCAATCCCTGTTAAAATACTGACATCATTTTTCACAAATCTAGATGAAATAATTCTCTGCTTCATATGGAACCAGAAAGGATCCAGAACAGTGAAGGGAGGCCTAAGAAAAAAGGGCAAGGGAGGCATCACTTTACCCGACTTCAAACTATACTATAAGGCAAAATAGCATAGTATTGGCACAAGACCAGAGAGATAGTCCAGGGCAGGGGTCCTCAAACAGGGGACCAGTTCACTGTCCCTCAGACCATTGAAGGGCCAAACTGAGGGCCCCGGGATGAGTCAGCTGCTAAGCAGGACAGGCAGCGGCGGCAAAAACACCAGGGGGCTGGATAAATGTCCTCAGTGGGCCGCATGTGGCCTGCAGGCCATAGTTTGAGGATGCCTGGTCCAGGGGATCAGAAAACAAACCCAGATATAAAAGCACCCTTGTATCGCCATCTGATCTTTGACAAGGCAGACAATAACATAAATGGGGAGAAAGAATCCCTATTCAATAAATGGTGCTGGGAACTGGAATAGCCACTTTTTACCACTCACAACAGTTCTTGATGGATAACAGACTTAAACCTATTGCATGAAACTATAAGAACTCTAGAAGATAATGTTGAAAAAATTCTTATAGGTATTGGCCTAGGCAACAAATTTATGAAGAAGACTCCAAAGGCAATCAGAGCAACAACAAAAATTAACAAATAGACCTGATTAAATTAAAAAGCTTTTTCATAGCCCAGGAATCAATAGAGTGAATAGACAACTGACAGAATGGCAGAAAATATTTGCATCTTATACTTTGGATAAATGGCTGATAACAAGAATCTATAAAGAAGTAAAGCAAATTATAAAGAAAAAACAAAATGGGCAAAAAACATGAATAGAAGCTAATGGTCACTAATGTGAAAAAAAGTTCAACATCTCTAATCACCAGGGAAATGCAAATCAAAACCATAATGTGGTATCACCCCACTCCTATGAGAATGACTTTTATCAAGAAAGTTCCCAAACAACTGATGCTGGCACAAATGTAGAAAGGAACATTTGTATACTGTTAGTGGGAGGGCAAAGTAGTACAACCTTTATGGAAAGTCATACGACAAGGAAATCAAAGCAGACCTACCATCTGATCCAGCTATACCACTATTGGTTGTCTACTCAAAGGAGAAAATGTCACATGCCCTTGAATGTTTATTACAGCACAATTCACAATGGCAAAGATGTGAAACCAACCCAAATGCCCCCAATACACGAGTTAATGGATTAATCAAATGTGGCATATATGTATACCATGGAGTACTATTTAACTATAAGAAAAAAAAAGGTGATGTAATACTTTTTGTAACATCCTACATTGAACTAGAGAACATTCTTGTAAGAGGAGTTTCACATCCTAAAAAATTAGAAATATAATCTTTTCGTGTTATCAATGGAAAAGAATTCAAACTCTGTAAGATAAACTTTTTTAGTTTTTTTGTTTTTGCAGTTTGGGTCTGGGGCTGGGTTTGAACCCGCCACCTCTGGCATGTGGGGCCAGCACCCTACTCCTTTGAGCCACAGGTGCTGCCCTCTGTAACATAATTTAAAGAGGTTTATTCTGAGCTAAGTGTGTGTAATTGTGACCTGGAGGGCCACATTCAAGAAGCCTTGAGCAAGTGGCCTTGCCTTGGTTGGGTTTGGTTTTTACATTTCCAGAAGGCAAGAATTACACATCTATACATGGAATGGATACATTAGTTTGGCTAGAAAAGGTAGGATCTCTTGAAGCAGGGGCATAGATTATAGATTGGTTTAAAGATTCTTTGATTTGTAACTGGTTAAAGAAATGAAGCTTTGTCTAAAGGGATGGAATGTTTTAAGATAAAGACTTTCGTTAAGTAATACTGGACATATACCTAGACTTAGGTGATTTGTTAAGGAAACTGATGACCTATAGGTGTAGTTGAAGCTTTGTCTTGTATATACTTATGCCTGTTAATGTAGGTTACAAAGGATATCTCCAATAGGGTAGGAGGGCGTGACAAGACCCTCCCTTCTCATGGATAGCAACTCAGCTTTAGGGTATTTCTGGGGTCTCCTTGGCCCACAGGGGTTCCCATTCAGTTATCTGGAGGACTTAAGATTTTATTTAGTTCACAATGCAATACTAGTCTATGATCTGTCTTAGCTTTGCCTTCATAAAAATACTGTCAGTGTTCTCAAGCTGCAGAAAATTATGCTTGTTTTCTACCACTAAATCCTGACCTGGCTATTTTTCTTAAGGTGCCAAGGATAATCTCAGTGGCATTCAATCTGCAGAGGTCTGTGCTTTTTAAATCCAATAAATCTAAACCAAATAAATCTATCCATAATTAAGAAAACTTACATTTATTAGCCTTTCACTTTAATTAAAAATTTATTTCTGTGTGTTTTTTTAAGTGAAACTTGAAGCTATAAATCTAAACCTTAAGAATATAAACTTATATTTTGGCAAAAATTCTTGTTGAGGTAGCATAAATAGTAAACAATTACTATTAACAAATAACTCTAGGCCACAGAACCTGAGAACACGTTTATATTTTCAGCATGAAAGGCCCTTTACTATGGCCATATCTAGAAAAATATCCAGAGATGGATGGAGAACCCTCAGGCATAATAATGCTGCAAAGAAAAAAATATCCCCCCCAAATTTTGTGATCATCCTATTCTTTGGATTTTCTTAGTCTAACCAAGTCAATATGAGGAATTATATTACTGCATAATCAAAGTTATTTGTTTGCACATTTCAGGGATTGTAAATGATTCTGACCTTTGCTGAATTATTATGAGCAGAAAGGACAACTATCCCCTTTAAAACTTGCCTCTTGATGTTAATAAATTAAGGACTTTGCAGAGCTCCATGCCAGACTCCATTTGTTGAATTGAAGTTTCCAGGTGAAATGAACAACTGCCAAGCTAGCCTTTCAAGACGCTGCCATTGGGAACATAACACTTTATTATCCATGTTGCGCCATTCTATACTAAGTAGTAGTTAAAATAATGAGAGGTCTGACTAAGTGATCTATTTCAAGGTCTATTTTCTCCTTAGCCAGTATAACACCTTTAGACGGCTGCATCCATCTGTTCTTCCTCAGGGCACAGGAAGCAAGCCAGTCAGCTGGAACTAAAGTCTTTCACCTGTTTTTCAAAACAATAAATTTGTAAACTGAATTGAGTTTCTAACATACTTGTCAAAAGCCAAGTTTTGTGGTTTCCCTAAAATCAGCATCTTCTTTCACTAGTTACTATTTTTTTCCCATTTGTTTTGTATTTGAAAGACTTTGCCAGTTCCTATAACCTCTAATTAATGGAAATCAGTTCTTTTTTTCCCCTCTTTCTTCTTCTTTTTAACCCCTCCAAAATCTAGCTCCTGAGAGATTACAGAATCAAATTTACCATTATTTAGAATCCAGCTACATTTCTTTCTGGCAGAAATTAATTTCTTCTTAAAGACTTTTTGAGAAAAAATATAGTGATGTTTAAAATTTGGTTTGGAAGTTAAATAGATTTTATTCAGCAGCATTTTGAGTTGAGTAAAAATTAATAAAACCATATTGCAAGTATAATAATAGAGGAAAAGACAATTGGAAAACCATATATGCAAAAGCAAAATAATTGAAAATTTGTTTGGGGGCTTGGAAAAACTGAGAATTGAGGATAAGTATTCTTTTTTTCTGAGAAATGTGATATCCAGCGCTTTGAGAAGATGTTGAGTTATCTGTTGTTATGAACCTAGATAATTTGTTCATAACATTCTTATCTTTAGATATAGTAATAAGGAAGTTTATAGAAACCCACCTGACCACATTGCAATAATTAACTGCAATGCAATGGATTTTAAAAATAAAATTTCAGTCGCATTGTGCAGGATTGGAGGGAATGAAATGATGCTAGAATCACAGACACTGTGACAGGCGGTGAGGGGGCTCTTTGGTACTCCTGGACACTAATAGCATCCTATATTCATTCTTATAACTGAAAAGGAGTGTTTAGCCTTGCCTATCCTGCTGCTGCTTAAGATTTGCAGACCACAGCCTGGAAGTGCTCCTAGATGTCCTCTGTCATAATTGTAATTTGATGTCAGAGTATAGGTTAGTTTCTTAGGAGGATCTTTTTATGATTTCATTCATCAAAATGAAGTCCCCATCTCCCCTAGGTCCTTTCTCATAGAACTTGTTTATTTCCCCTTCTAACCTTTCTTACACTTAGTGATTTTTTTTTTTTTTTTGAGACTGGGCCTTGTTCACAGTTGATAGTTTTAAATTTATGTTTGTCTAATGTCTACTATTCCAGTAAACCGTTGCTGTAGCTTTATCCTCTACCTCCCATGTCCATACTTACATCCTCACAGCTCTTGTCTCATTTTGGACATTCACTTCATGAAGACAGTGTCCTGCCTTCAGGTATATCATTTTACCCTTGATCTTCTCCATAACTGTAGTCTTTGTGGTAGCCACCATCCCGCAGACATTTGCAACATGAAATACAGCAAGTTAATGTCCATGGGTTCTACTTTCATCCATTGGTGTATATAGTTGATAGATAAATGCTTTGGTCTATCTTTGGGGGGACAGTGATGAACTATTGGGCTTAATCATATACAGAGTGCTAGACTTACCACCACACTACTAAATGCTATGCCATTATGAGTATAGCCCATTTTCCCAGCTGACTTGACCAACATGTTCACATGCACATTGGAAACACCCAATACTTCTTAAATGCAACTAATATACATCCCTGGATTTATAGAAAGTTGCATGTAATGATGAACTTTAAGTCACAATAGTTTCTCCTCACTGCACCTGGGACAGCTGATCTTCACCCTCATTATTACCTTTTATTAGATTCTGTCTCCAGATTCATGCTCAGAATTCTCCTTTTTGGACAATATCAGAGGTAGTTCTGGCTCCTTGCTTCCAGGCTGAGTGTATAGGGACCTTGGTGGCATATACCACCTCTTCCCCACCTCTACACCAAATTCTGATGAAGGCACTAAAGTCATCAGCATTCATCCTTGTTTTGTTTTTTCTTTTTTGAGACAGAGTCTATGTTGCCCTTGGTAGAGGGCTGTAGTGTCATAGCTCACAGCAACCTCAAACTCTTGGGCTTAAGTGATTCTCTTGCCTCAAGCCTCCCAAGTAGCTGGGAGTACAGGTGCCTGCAACAACACTTGGCTATTTTTTATAATCCTCTTTCTAAGGGTCTTTGTTTTTTTCTCAAAATTTTGCAGCAATTTGTCATTTAGTTTACACATAGCTGTGTAATAAACTGTTGGGGCTCCAGAGCTTTTATATTCAAACCAGCTGACTTTCAAAATTAATATTTCCATCCCAGGATTTAAATTGCTTAGAGATTTTTCAAAACCAATTCTATCCTTTGAATTATGACCTGAAATGGAGGAATAATCAATGTGGTTGGCTTTAGAATCTAAGGGTCACTTGCTGCAGCCAGGCAGCTCAGGAAAACAAATGACCCTCTGGCAGTTCTAAGAGTAGAGGTCAGCACAGTGGACCTAATGGGAAGCCATTTGAGTTTGAGGTTTAAATCTAAAGCCTCCATGTCATGGTTAGAAGACGAAACTATTCACAAGGTCATGTACATTATGAAAAGCTTTGAAGATGACAAGTTATGTTTTGCTTTTTTTTTTTTTCAAGAAGTTGAAAACTTTTCCCCTGGCAGGGCTAGCATGATTGGTATCCCATCCAATCCCCATTTGAAATATAGGAGAGTGGTAAATGCAATGAAGTGGTTATCATCACTATTTTATTGATGAGGAAACTGAAGCCCTAAAGGATTAATATGTTACCTGAAGCCAGCTGAAAGGTGATAAAGGTGAGGTTCAGTCCAAGGACCATTTGATTCACAAACCTCACTTTTGCTACAATATCATGCAGCACCCCTTGCCAAAAACAGCCAGAACCAAAAAGTTTTGTTCAAATGGATAACTTTTAGTTTTACTGTTTAAATGTAAAATTTTATTTTTAAGGAATATCACGTATCTTCCAGGCTATGAAAAATCAATGTCATGCTGAGTGCAGAGTCATGTGGCACCTGCTGGTTCTCCCAGCTACTCAGGAGGCTGAGGCAGGAGGATCACTGGAGCTTAAGAGCTCTTGTCCAACCTAAGCAACATAGTGAGACCCATCTCAAAGAATAAAAATTAATGTCATATTGCAAAATAAAACAGAAAAAAGTTTCTACATTGGAATGTAAACCATTTCCCTTTATATTACACACCTAAAGATTTCCCACAGACATCCAAAGGTGAAAGATGAGGAACAAAGCACCATTCACTGTAATTCTGATTGCTTTAGTTGTTGTTCTTCTCTATTAACTCACTGGTAAAGCTTTACTTTCAATCCCTAAATCCTAAAAGAGTAATGTTGGGATCATGGGGAGGTGAGATGTGGTCCCTGGAAGATGTATAAGTCCCATTCTCTGGTTTCTTCATATATAGGGAAAGCGATTTCGGCCATATTGTACCAATGAAACAGTGTGCCATGGAGATGGAAACTACAACGGAGTTTTGTTTCTATTTCCCATTCTCTCTTTGCAGTTTTATTCATAGGAATATACTCTATCCCCTGCCTCTACATGAAAACTTGGACAGAACTGTGGCTTTTTTATTTGTATTTAGACTAAAAGCAAACTAACCAGCCAAAAATCTGGTCATTTTTAGTCACACAAAGTCAAAATTCAGAGAATAAATTAATAACCATTCCCACATAAGAGTTAAAACTCTAAACTTGACTTGTGTTAAAGCTTCTGTTTAACCTCCTTTGGGCTGAAACTCTCTAAGGGGAGGCAGGGATCATTCTCTACTTTCTTTATGTTCATGTTCCTTTTTTTTTTTTTTTTTTACGGAGATGCTTGGGGCAGATGAGTCAAATGCCAGTTCTTACTCGGTATTTGTCAGGAATTTGCTTTTGGCAGATGGCTAACTTTAAGCAACTCTGGATGGGCCTAGGCAATGATGATTTTTCTATAGCAGTGGGGCTTTTGTGGCCCTTGAAAGTTGCCAACTTGGCTTCTCTTTCCTGCAGTTGCACCATTAGCCAGATATGTCTGTCTCCCAACTGGTGTTTGTATCTTCCAACTAAGCTTCTAGGCATTCCACCCTCAGCCTTGCTCTGGAGGTCCCTTTGTCCCTCCAGGAAACCATCCTGGGAAGGACTGAGATGTTGGGCATCGAGTTGACCAGAACCTGAGACAGAGCCAGCAAGGAAGATGGCGCTGAGGAAAGAATCAAGCTTACACCAAACTTAGTACACAAAACCAGAAGCCTATAAAGGCACACACTGTTCCACATGCCTTTGGGGCAGTGTGAGAACAACACAGTCTCTATCCTGTTTCCTGGAGTCATTTTATTGGGTACATAACAGAGTATATATGCAAGTATGCACAGAGGTCGGTAGTCAGCAGTCAAGGTTACGAATGAGAGAGGGGTGATTACAGCCCCCAGAAAGGCTGGGTAAACAGGTAAATAGGGAAATAGGGTGGTGGAACATCTGAAGTGGTCAGATAATGGTGCAATGAGAAGAGAGCAGGAGAGCAGACAGACAGACATCTCAGCTTCTCTAGCCTAAGCTACTAGTTGGTGGTCTCAGCTGCCTGCACTGCTGATTTCCCCATGCAGGGATAGTCATGATATTCTCCTGACCTTCAGACTCCTTTCTTATCAATTAGGAGTACAGGGGTGGGCTGCTTGCAGGCTTTACCCTGGTTTTTGAAGGGCCCATGGGTCTCAGCCTGCCAATCCCACACTAAGAGAATGCTGCCCTTACTTTGCCACAAACCCCAAACCTGGTGAGTGGAAAACACTCCTGCAACACTTGGAAAAAACATCTTGGAAAAAAGATCATCTCAGTCTAGGAACACTGAACAGACACTACCACCAATGAGTTATTCTGCCTGACAGTTACCCCCTAGAATCCCAGCGACAGGATAAATCCCCAGCCACGGTCTACATGGGCTTCTTCAGGCAGGAATCAGGCACTGCTCTCCATGTGTTTTGACAGCAGGGGAAGCACTGAGTTATTTACTTATCAAGGAACGTTATCTAAAACTTAGACATAAAGCAAAAAGATCACCATGTGCTTTTCAAATTTATAGAAAGGATTATCTGAGAAGACTGTCCAAAGATCATCTGTCACTCTGAAAAGAGGTATTTTTGACTTATCCCTAATAATTTGTCTAAGTGGATAAAGAATGAAAAGTTAGATATTAACTTATAGACTATTGATCAACTGTAATTTATTTTTAATTGGAGATGCAAATGAGTTTTTTAGTAAAACATATGGTTATGATCTTTATGATTATGACTTTTTTGCCATATAGAATACTACATAATTTTCTATTAAAGTAGAAATCTTATTCTGGTGTTTGTTTTTCTATTGGAAAAATAATATGTAAAATCTTTCTGTGAACCAGCTTTGTCATTAGGTTGGTTTACTCATCAATGCATTATGTAAATTAGTGACATAAACTCACAGGTTGGTTGCGTTAATTTTTTGAAAATTATTTTGAGTCAATTTTCTGAAAATTATATTTTTATGCCCTTGAAACTCTCTAAGCTTGAAATGAGAAGGTGACACCTTACTCCTCCCTCACACTGACAATGGGGTGGTGAGAGTTCCCCAAAGCAACAGGTCTGTTTAAAGAAATGTTTTCACCAATTTCTTTTATAAACTTTCTCCTTACACTCTAGCCCCTTTTTGTATTTGTAAAATGGATGGAAATATTCAGGATTTATGGAAAAGGTCTTTTGTCATTTCCTTTGAAAATCAGTGTTCTGATGGTTTGTGTCTCAACTCATGTTTAACTCCCTAATATAGTACAATAGTGACACCTCAGTCAATCTGAGACACAAATAGTCATCCTCTAATATCTTGTCTTAGTACTATTAAAATAAAAGAGCAAATTGAAAGAAGAAAAGGCAACCATGAATAACTATGACCTTGACTTCCTTGTAGAAAACCAAGTTTTCATATTTGCTACCACTTTTTATTTACTACTTCCTTTTAGTTTCAAAGTGAATTCAGCTAGCAGTATTCTTCACACCTCACGTTTTCACAATACAGTAGAGCTTCCATAATTGACCACCTCTCTCTATCAATCACTTCCTTAAGTTGACCTAATATTCATAGAGTGGACATGTATGTATGTGTTGGTACGGTAGGCCTAGTTACTTAAATTGACTACCTCCATATGTTGACCAGTTTGTTATGTCCCTTGGGTGATTAATTTACAGTGGTTCTACAGTATTTATGTCTGGAAACTTCTGGAAGAGGTCAGTTTGGACTGGCCCAGGCTCCTATATCTATGAAACTGAGAATGGTTCTTTGATTGTGCAGCAAAGGTATAAGGCATGTGCTAAGCAGGGGTGTAGATTATAGAAAGTTACTTCCCAAATGTTGTCTTCTTACATATAAAACATCACCACGTGGTTTAAAGTGACTCTGGAAAACATTAAATATTCCATATTAAACCTATATTCAAAAATGCCTCCTGAAATGTTTTATAAATGGTCAAGTAAGGTATCATTGGTTGGTTAGGGTTATGTAAGTTTTGGTACAATTAACTACCCTCCACCTGGTTTCTGTGTTGATTATGGAGCTGGCTCTACCAACAGAGAAGGTTCTGTGAGATGATCCTGTCTATGGCTTGAACACTTGAAAAGAAAATAAGTGCCAGGCATTTCATTTACCATGCCTCTGAACAGGGTAGCTGCATTTGCAATTATTGACTAAATGAAATGGGCAAGAATGTCCAGGTTGGAATTTTCTTTGCTCCTTGCATTTCACTTTCAGATGCTGATTAAAACTTTGTAAAAAAGATGAGGTCAGCATACAAAGCCCAAAGTGGTGGAGATCTTTATTAACATCTTAGAGGCATATAAAGTGATACCCTCTTAACAATGAGGAGATTTCTTCAAAGTTTCCAACCTCCCTTAAAAGTAGAAAAAAAAAAAAAAACCAACAAAAAAATAAGACCCTATTAATTGCAAACATTAGGATCCCAAGCTGATTGACTGTGATTATAACACCTCATTTTCTAGGGAAATATTAAATACAAAATGATTCCCCCTCCTACCATCTTATGTTGAGGTCCTGTTATCTTTGACATGCTTAAAATGCAAGTTGTATGAAAACTCTAAAAGAGAATTCATTGTGCCAGAATTGACAGAGGGCAGCAGAAAACTTACAAGCTGTCCTCTAGTCGATTCAAAAAGTAATTAATTGCAGCTGTTGTTTTGCAGCAAGCTAGGGAAATGTCACCAAATACAGAAAACTCCAAGAAGAATGACAAGGCCTTCCTGTAATTTTCCCAGCCTAAACAGAAATGAGATGAATGCATTGTGACTGCTGTAGGTAATGAGACTTTGTAACATTATTATAAATAGGGTGCATAATTAGTGTTCTACAGTTCAGTAAGCATTTTGTGTTGTTTTTGTGAATTTGGAGTAGGCCCCAATGGCTTGACAAAACATTCACTCTCCCTAAATCAGGAAAACATTTTGGATTCAGACACTGCTTCCAAATATACTGTCAATTATTTGTGAAGACGAATTTAGAAGCGAATCAAGACATTAACAATGGGGAGAAGAATTAACAGTGAGTGGTAGCTACTGCGTGTCAGCTATGTGCCACCCGCTCTACAGAGTGCTCGTATTAGCTCATTTAATCTGCACGAGGCAGCTGTTACTATCCTTTTTCATAAGACGCTGAGGTCCAGAGAGGTGAACTTGACCAATATCCAAACAAGTGATTTTAAAACACAGGTCTGTATGTCTAATTTAAAATCCTTGAGTCTCTATACAATTTACCCTCCACAGTTTCTACAATGTATGGAAATTTATACTGTAGAATTTTTCTCTTGAGATTCTCTTTGGGGGTGATGTTTGCTATCCATTTTAGTGAAAAATGTTCCAGAAGAGTACCTGTATTTACTATGGAGACATTGGTGGAAGCAGCCACCACAAAGGCAAAATAATAAGAATAATAAAGGTTGAAATTATAAATGGATAAAATACCATCTCTATCACTGTGTGCTTATATTTGCAAAGGTGAACTCATAAATATCTACAAGTTTTCATTTACCTTTGGTAAGGCTTAAAAGTAGACTAAAATGGAATATAAGTATCTCTGATATTAAAATGAAGGTATCAGCTTCAAAGAATATCAGTAAAGAAGAAATATATATTTGTGTCTATGTATGTGTGTATGTATATAGCATATGTGTATATATTTATGTAGACACACATATATAATCTTTTTATACTTAGAGATAAAATGGGATTTTAGTCCTTAAACTGCATCTACAATCGGCGACTAGGCAGAAGGAAATTCAGGGTAGAAGAGGAGACCAGGTTTCTAAAGAACCCCTTCTCCTGCATTATGGAAAGACTCAAGACACCGTGGCTTAAACATTATAGTTTACTTTTATTTCACGTAATAGTTAAACATTAGCAGTTCAGGGCTGCTGGACAACTCTGCCATTCTCAGGATATACTTAAATCTCTGGATCCAAGGCACCTGCCCTGCTGTCACCTCTGTACACCAGCCTATGGCCTCTGCTGGTGACAGGGAAGAGTGACAAGGGAAGAGTGGACGTGCCCTGTGTAATAGCAAGATCTAGAAGTGGTGCATGAACCACTGCTGCACGGAGCTCCACAGAGCTCCACCACCTGGCCACAGGGGCCTGGGAAGTGGAGTTTAGTTGACTGGCCCCAGCTCAGCTAAGACTCTGGAGGGAGAGTACATTCATACCCATACTGGGAGATGAACAGCAATATTTGTCACACTGCCAGGGCAAGGAAGGGACCTACGTGGCTGAGCCCTGGAAACATAGCCCAAAAGTTGAGTTGAAGATTTTCCTGAATAACTCTCTTCATCACTCTGTCTCCAGAACACTATAAACTAGAGAGAGGGAAAACATAGTTGTATGTAAAGGTGGGATTTGCATTCTGAAATACCATTGTTCATCGTTCCATCTCTCTTGGGTTGATATTTACACACAAACACATATACACGTCACCACCCCCCCACCAAGAAAAACTAATAAAAAAGTGTAGCCAAATGGGAGATAAAGGGCCAATGTCATTTTTTTCTAGCCAAGTTAGCTTTTATACAAACAAATGGAGTGTGTATTTTAGATTATTTTCCTGCATAAAGCATAAGCCCCCAATCCAAACTGTTGTCTTGCTACTTTCCATTTTTGTGGTCTGTGACACTGATTCTTAATCTATGTAACCTACATGTCACACGAGCAAGGGCAGGAAGTGTGCTTCTCACACCATCCCCTTCCTTCATCTGAGATGGAAATGAAAGTGTGAAGGGGCTGGTGGGCCCTGCCCAGGCTGTGACTGCCGCTGCACCTGGGTGGAAAGAGCTGGAAGCAAAGGCCCACTGATGATTGAATATCTTTTAAATTATATTTAGGACTTAACTCTGACCGATCACTTCAGCCTGTCCCTTAGGGGAGACAGTAAAGGGTAGAGAAAGAGAAATGATAAAAGCAGAATTGTCCTTGTCTTTGGGTTAAAGTGTTAAAAGAGGACGAGAAAATAATACGCTGTGACACAGAGTACACCAAAAATGAACCACACGTCCACTGGCTGCTTGTCTCCCCTCCACTCAAGTGGTAATTTAAAGAGAAATGTTTAAAACCAAAAGGCCTCCGGAGAACATAAAATAGACAAACCTATCTTATAATTCTGTATGTGGTAGCAATCTAAAGGATAAGATGCAGAGATGGAAACACCTTTCATTACCTTTTCTATTCTGGGACACAGCATAAGAGGAGACATTTTAAGGGGGCAAACAAAAATCCATATAGGAAGAATTGACAGAGGGATAAAGAGCCCCCTGCTGCCCGCTGACATGGTGGTCAGTGCTCTTTTGATAGCCTAGAGTTCAAGCAAGGCCATTGCTCCAGCTGAGCATCTATTAGTTCTGCTGATGGAGCCTTCAACCTAAGAATTGTTTCTGGAGACCCTCCCAACCCTGAGCCTTTCACTCCTGCTGTCCTGCTGCTGCTGGAATTAAGGGAAGCTAAACTAGGTTTTTAAGTGGGAAAGGGGCTTCTGAAAATTGCTCAACCCCAGAAAGTGGAGCCTAAATTTAGCATGGGTGTACTAAATTTTCCATTAGTAAATTGAGGGGGAAAAAAAAAAACAGGTATTCAAATCATTGGTTTGTTATGAAGATGAAGCGCCATTATGAATGTCAAGCTTGTAATATAATGTCTAATATGATGTTAGGTTTCAGCACATTATTAAGATTGTTACTGTTGCTGTTGTTGATTTGATTGGCCACATAATATGCTAAGTTCTGGGGATAAAAGCCAATTAGCATATGTTCTTGCAGCAGAAGGTATACAACCAAATAAGAGGGTGATAGACATGAAATGAAATTGCAACAATAGAGTGATATTTGTTCTGTAATTGACATCTTTATAGAGTACGTTTACCTGTCAGGAAGGTTTTATAGGAGAGATCACAAGTTTTGCCTAATTTAACTTAATAAGACAAAGAAAAAATGTGAAATTCTACTTTAATCTCTATAACTCCAGGTGTAAAGAGAAGTCCCACCTGCAATTTCCTAGGAAGTAGATACTTTCCATAGCTTAGCTTTTCATGTAACATTGTCCATGCTTAGCATATGTTCAAGTTCTTCTCCAGCTATGGATGGTTTTCTAATTTCCCATCACTCCTGGGACTTGCTTCCCAAGCCAGCTCACCTTTATTGCTCTCCGAAATGTGTGCTGAGGTTCACACGCATTCCTATTTCCTCTGACATTTGTGTTTCCTCCAGTGTCCCTTTCCCACATGTCCTGAAGTAGGACATGTTCAGTGATATGAAATGTGTTGTCTGACAATGTACTCAATAGAGCAGAAATCTTCTTCAAGATGCTCTGAGACCCATGTCTCATATTCATAAAAGTCGTTATTACTTTAGGTGCTGCTCGACTGGGAGCCTCTCTCTTCTCCTTAATTGCATCTCTCCGCTGCACTGGCTAGCAAAGAGTGGCTGCTTTATGAGTTTTCTCACTTCCTCAGTCCTGCAATATTTTGGATTCTGAATGGAGTGAAAATGTAATTCACAAAGGCAACAGTTGTTTGTCTCATACAATTAAATTCTGGGAATTGATTCCAGAGGTAATGTTTTGAGGGGAAACAGGGTATATTGGTCATAAATGTCTTTGCTATTTGTAAAAATTGAAGTTCGATTTGGACATGAAATCTGATAAAGTAAACAGAGAGTTGGACTGGATTTAGGAGACCTAGGTTATTGCCTGAGTACCTGTGCTGACTTCCTGGGAGGCTTTATTGGGGCATATTATGCCTTTCTGTGCTACAATTTCTTCATGTGCAAATGTCAGTAGCTGTGACTACTTTTCTAGCAGATATTTATTTGTAATTTCATGGATATGGCAAGATGCTTGACATGAAACTCTAAATTACATTTATAGCATGTAACCTATAAAACAGTGCCCTGTTTTGGGTTTAATGGTCAACTGCCACTGCCTGCACACTTAATAATTTTTGAATAAGAGTCCCATATTTTCCTTTTGCACTAGGCCCCACAAATTTTGTCACTGTGCCAAGGAGGCTTCCCATCTTAATAAATATGATTAATAATCCCATGATTATGTTATTACACATTTTTTTAAAGAACTTTATTTATTTATTTATTTGAGACAGAATCTCATTCTGTTGTCCTGCTAAAGTGCCACAGTGTCAGTCTAGCTCACAGCAAGCTCAATTCCTGGTTCAATCAATCCTCCTGCCTCACTCTTCCAAGTAGCTGGGACTGTAGGCACCCTCCACAATGAGTTTTCTATTTTTAGGAGAGACAGGGGTCTCATTCTCACCCAGGCTGGACTTAAACTCCTGAACTCAAGAGATCCTCCCAACTCGACCTCCCAGAGTGCTAGGATTATAGGAATGAGCCACTGCACTTGGCCCAGATGGTAACTTTTATTTTATTTTTTTTTAATTTCAGATTAATATAGGAGTGCATAGATTAGGTTACATAGTTTGTAAGGTTAAAGTCCAGGTTGTAGTTTTGTGTCTTTTGTAACAACCTGGATGGATTTGGAGGATATTCTCTGAAGTAAAGTATCACAAGAATGGAAAAATAAGCAGGGCCCATACTCAGTATTTAATTAGAACCTGTGGATTAACAACTATATGCTCACATGAGAGAAAAACTCATTAGGAAAGAGAGAGGGGCTAAAGGGTTGGGTGAATTCCCACCCAATAGGTGCATTGTGTGGGTATATTGAGTGAAGGGTACATATTCTTTTGTAACTAAGAAAACTTTATAGATAGAGATTTCATAGAAATATATTAATCTCTACACCATAAATTATTTTTTAATTATCTAAATAATTCATCCATCCAATGTTTTTGAGGAGAATTTATTTGTTGTTCCTGCTTCATAAAAGTACTCAGTATTATCTAGTTTATTATAGTATTATAAGCAGTAATTTCTATGGGAATTCATAAGATGCAGCCATCATTATCTTATGGGAAAACTAATAAATCATCTGAGAGAAATGAACTCATAGACTGTTGAAAAATGCTCCTTGGACCAGGGTCACACATTTTTTGAGCCTGCAAATATTAGGTAGGCAGTATCTTCTGTCACTGAAAGTCACGGCATGGCCAGCAGCTGTCAGGCAGAATCCCAAGCAGCACCTAGCAGAGTGGCAGCCATGACTGTGTCTGTCATCATAAGCTGTAATTAATCAATTTTTTTCCTGAAACTATATTATTGAGTATGATTAATCAGTGGCATTTACAACACACGCAGAGGAGGGGGGTAATTAGCCAGTTTAGTTTTAAAGACACATTTCCAATAGAGTCTTCCTCATTACTTTTCTCCTGTGCCTTCTCTTAGCCTGCCATGCAGAGCTCATAAATTAGAAGTTATTAGTTCTCAGTAATTGGGATTCTTTTACTGTTTTTTTTTTTTTAGAGGAAAGGAGGAAAAAATGGAATAAGAGATTGTTATTTTCTAAAATCGATACACCTGTAATTTACTCATGAACTACTCACAGCTAATGCTTCCCAAGAAGTCAGCACAGTTACTCAACCCATTACCCAGGTCTCCAAACTCTAGTTCAATCCTCTATTTACTTTATCAGATCGCAATGTGTTACATTCCTACTTTGGGGCTTATCAGCCTTATCAGTTATTTCGTTGGTCAATTGTAAGACTCATGATTTTCACATGATGCTTGAAAGAAAACCCGCTCTCGCATTATTCATTATACATATGTTGCCATTGTGTTCCTTTTATCATACAGAAACATATCTTTGCTTGAGGAACTTACAGTTTTGTTTGAAATATAAGCATATAAACAATTAATTTAAAAAGTATGTTCTATTTGAAGATGAAATATGATAATGTAAAGAGTTGGACTGGAGTTAGAAGACCTATGTTATTACTTGTGAACTCAAGCTGACATCCTGGGAAGTGTTAGACACACCCTACTTTTCATGCTATGAATTGCTACCTAAATTGGACTTGAAGAGTAGGAAGGAAAATGCTTTCAAGCTTATACCTCGATGATGTTAGTAGCAGCTTGAACCCTTGCTTTGACTGTAAAGAAAGCTTGGAAGAAGAAGGTATATACCAAAGATAATGAACAAGGGGAAGGTACAGGTTGAAAACTATAGTTTGGTAAAATATGATGAAAATGAATGAGTGAGGCTGGAAATTAGTGATTTAATTTTTAAAGAAAAATGTAAAAGAAAAAAATAGTAGTTAATGGGAAATGAGCTGGATTCGAGATTAGTGGATTATGGTTGTAGAAGGAGAAGATGAGAAGTTAAATTTAGTGTCAGATGCTTCTGGGGAATGCTTCCTTCCATTTAAAAAGTGTTATTTGCAAGCTCCAAATAACACTGCAATAACAAGATACAGGCTGTATCTTATTCTTTGCCGTATCACAGGGTACATGGACAATGTTCTCAATAACATGCCACCTGTATTTTATGTTGGAGAATTTAGTGAATTATCTATCCACCTATAAGTAAAGAAGTTGAAATATAAAAACCATATTTGTTCAAGTCAAACAACACTACAATCTTAACTGATCTGTATACCTATAAAGTCTTCCTGGAGAGCTTTCTAATGCATCAGTAAGACATTGTGTACATCAGTGAGGGCTATGCTTATTCTCGCTGGATGGAATGGAAGAGATGGGTGTATCTTGGGTTATGAATGAAGTGAACCTGTTCTAAGAACTATTAGAGCTCTTGCCCTTTCTAGATGCTTTAAGAGATGTTTCAAAGTCTAAAATATTTAAAGATTTTTAACTCTTTACTCTGTATGTTAGTGTTTTAACATATTAACCTCTCCATTGGCAGTGTGAAGAGTACTGGAGGACAGGGACTTCTTTCTAATGACAACCTAGAAATTTGTCCCTTGACCAATATTGAATAGATACCTTCCAGAAATTCTTTTATCCAGGTTACCTGAAAGACTCAGAAATAAGTCTAGTAGATAGTAAATCTATCATATATATATATATATATACACACACACACACACACACAAACATATATATTCCCTATAATATATTTTTGTGTAAAATTGGGGACTGTTCATAAATGTTCTATAAAGTTCCACTTGACTTCCTTATGTTTGAGTATTAAAAATATCTAATTCTAAACTATGAAAAAGATGCATTTATAAATGTGATTTTAACTATAGAGAAACAAACTATTCCAAGGAGAAGCTATTTATTTAACTGATGACAGAATGTTAATGTAAACCAGTGACATGCATCATGTGAGAAATCATTAAAATTAGATCTATTAAAGCCAGCGCCTTGAAGGAATAATGGAATTCAAACAAAAATATTTTTAATGAAAACATTATAGGATACGATCAATATAATTAGTTTTAAAACCATTTTGAGCATTGATTTTTTTTAACTTTTAAGGTATTTATATACCGCAAGGAGAAAAGAATAATTAGTGATTGATTCTCCAGATTAAAATCTATTGTTAAAGAGAATATTTTAATTAATGAAAGAATGTGATCTGAAATCCTTATATTAAGGTGATTAAATGAATCATGTTTTATATATTTGATCAAGCAATACCATCAGTGAAATAAAAGGCATTATTTTGATTCCTGATCATTTTCTTATGCTTATTCATGGGTTAATATTCTATGACTTCAGATCTTTGGACACTTGCAGTCTTACAAAATTTGCACTTCCTCACTGTGGGACTCAAGAGAGGGCATGTGGGTCACAGTCAGAATCATACAGAAAGACAAGTTTCTCACATGGTAGGTCAATATTTTATTTTTCTTATGTGGACAGCACAGTCAACAAGAATGAAGAAAGGCAGTGAAAAACTAACAAGTTAAACATTTGCTATTCTGTTCTTCCTTTTTAGAATTTTTAGTGTATATCTCCTCTTCAAAGAAAAATCAGATACTACCAACCAGATGCTACATATTATGAGTGAGAGATCTATGATATTTAATCAGAACTCCATGAACAAGGAAAACTAAAAAAATCTGAAAGTGAGTTAGTTCTGTATTACAGTGTGAACTTTGATAGCAAAACAGTCAGGATCTGTTTGGTCGATAGGGCTTGATTATCTCAGTACCAGTAAGATCCACATTGTGTACACAGAGTCTCCTTGTTCCTAATGTGAAAAACTCAAGAGCTCTTCCTCAAAGATGAAGGAACCCATGGTACACATTATTATCCTTTGTTTGGCTGTAACTTCTTATTCTTAAGATCTCTGAAAAACAGAAGTTCTTGGCCCTATTAGGGATATAAAAACCTGTTCCTTCCCTCCCAGGTCATCACTACCTCAGGAAATTATTAACTCCTGGGAGATTAGTTTCTTGCTTTGCCCTTTTTGTTTTACAATTGCACCTCTTTTGGCTTTACTTGGATCCTTTCTATACTTAATTTTTGTATTCATTTATGGTATATAGATTATTTTACACATTTAGGGATTTCTGCAAATAAGAAAAACAACCTGTGGTAGGTTAAAGATAAAAATTCTTTGCTACTCTTTCAGCTAAGGTATGAAGTCTAATTATATTCCTTCTGAGTTAATGAATGGAATGCAGCAGATAGGGTAGATCATAATACATCTTCAGCTTCTACCTGAACCTCTTCAAACACTTCCCGTTGGTCCCCTGAACTGTCATATATGAAATTGACTAATGATTTGTAGAGAAATTGTGGAAAGGACCTACCACCAAATACAGCAGAGAGGTCCCAGAAGAGTTCAGTTTTCTTGACCTCCCTTTTCTGTCACCAACCATGTGAGCAGCCATCTTGGACACTTGAATCTTTGGCCTAAGATGGATGTTGAATTTCCCAGGCTGAAAGAAAGAAAAGAAGAGAAGCAATATGATCACTCCCTGTGCTCTCACAAGAGTGATGATACAGTTTAGGGCTATGAGGAAAATGGTAGCTCAGAAAATAATACAACCATGGCAAAACAACATAATTCAGCAATAGAAACAGAGGATTACACCCCCAGTAAGGAACCTATGGTGGGGAAAGCAGATCTAACTGATGAATAAGAATGTTAGTAATTCAAGAAACAAGAGGGGGAAAATTAAAGATAGCCACAAAGAGAGGTAATCCCCAAATCAGCTTATACATTTTCCCCAAATTCTTATCTGACCCCTAAACTCTGCATCCAATGATCTCAAGGTTAAACAGTAACTGAAAGACTGTCACATAAGTGAATTACACTTTAAAGAAGTTTCTTAGTAAACTCAATGACAACTGCTTGTATTTTGTTAGCCACTAAGCAACAATGAAGCTGATAATATTAAGTATTAAGTTTTCCATTGGTGTTTAGTGTCAGATAAAGTAGGATTTCTGTCTTTGAAGTAGAAGGGAATACTGGAATCAGCTAACTAGGATTAATTGCCAAAATCTTTCTAAAGATAAGGAAGTTAGAATAGAATTATGATGTAAACCTGACCTCATCCTCACCTTCTCACTTCATCTTTGAAGAGCTATATATTCCATGCACCAGGGTATTGAAAAATATTTAATTAGAGAAGCAAAAACATCTTTGAAAATAAAGGTAATATTTATTCTTTGTGCTAAGAAGTTGATAAGAGATGGTGATATGGGAATAAACTCTTGATTTTCTACTGTGATGATAAGAATGATGTTACCATAGAGATCTTTGGCCACAGCTAATTGATTATGAGATGTTTTGAGTTGAAATAATTAGACAGACTGTTAATAAATTACTTGATTTATATCTGTGAATAGCCCTAGAATTAGTCAGCAGAGACCCAACTAGAGCCATTATGATAGAAAATCTCCATTCCTTACCCTATTCTCCCATTAACTCAGTTCAAAGACGTCTCCAAACTTTTCCATTTGTTCTACTTATTTGATCCTTTGTCATATTGCCTCCTAAACTTTTGTATTATTGACTCATATCAATACTTAAGTTTGTACAAACATGTTATCTCCCAAACTCATCTATAATTTTCTTCAACAAGGAGCCATATTTCACACTTCTCATTTCTCAAACTAGTTCAAAAATGAACATATGCTATCCATCTGTAATTTATTGACTGGACACAATGTCTAGACAGGAAATAGCTATTAACTTCTGCCAACACTGCTTTCAATCAGAAATCATTTCCTAATCCCTGGACAATATCTTTGGAAGATAATGGTTCCTGTTTTTTCACTTTTAGACATTTAAATAATCTACCCTCAAGTAGATTTCTAAATATAATTCTATATAGTATAAAAACAGCACATATTTTTTAATCTCTTCACACTTCCTCCAATAATATGGACACACAAACAAGTATTAAAAACAAACCTTCTGTTATTCAGGCCTATAGTATAATGAGATAGAAAATACTATCAAATGCAATCTATATGAAAATAGGAAAATGAATATCTGAAACTAGTAGCCTCATGTTCAAATGTCACAAAAGATTGGAGATTTAGGTAGAAACTAAAAAAAAAAAATTAAAAATTAAAAATTGAAAGATTTTAGAAAGTAGTCGACAAGGTAATTTACCATAGAAAAAGAGGATAACACCTAGAATAGGGTAGGAGAAATAGATCCTAAAAGTGGTAAATTACTTAAAAGTAAAAAGAAGGAGAATTAAAGGTAGCCACAGATAGAGAGGAGTTCTAAGTCAGCATATAAATTCTCCTCAAATTCTTGAGTAATTCCTGACCTCTCCATGTAGCAGGAGATATTCCACTTGTCCCAGCATGAAAAATAGCTGGCAGACAGAGTGGGAAGTTGAACTCCTGTCAAGTCAGAAGGGCATGGAAGACAGCAGCTTGGACATTCCTGACTTAGAAGTAAATACTATATCTTAAGTTTAAGTAATATTCTCTAGGCTTAAGGGCAAAAATTAAAAAAAAATAATAAAAAGATATAGCCTAAGAAAGACTAACCTGAAGATTGTATAAGGTCAAGATTCTCTGATAATTATCTATCTGGCTAGTAAACAAACAGAAGACTCTTCAAATTAAGAAAACATAATACTATCTCTCATTCATAGGATAAAATAGAAATTACTAAACGTGAAGAAAAAGAAAATGTGATTGATAATTAAAATAAAAATTCATCAATTGAAAGAGATCCACAGATAACACAGATGTTGAAATTATGGACAATGACTTTTAAATAATACAATACACACTTTTTACACCATCTACAGGAAGATATATATATATTCATAGAGTGATATGGAAACTACAGTAAAGATGCAAATAGAAACTCTACAAATAAAATATAATACATCTGACATTAAATACAATCTTTGGATAATATTAACGTAATAGCACTGTCCCAATAACCTGTGGAAAAACAAATTATTATAATACAGTAGAAATGTAGTCTGGGAAGAAAAGAAAGAGAAAAGAAGGAGCATAAAAGATAATTTTAAAAAATACTGGCCAAATATTTATATTTTTTGTTTTTTAAAAAATTACAGGTTAATGTTGGGGTACTAACAACCAGGTCACAATATTTGAATTTCTTAGTTAGAGTCCGTCTTATAGTTGTATTCCTCACACAAAAGGTGTCCCATACATCCCTACATTGTACTCATTAAGTGGGAGCACCCCAATTACCTCCTCTTTGCCCCTCCTCCTAATTTGAAATGAGTTTTTCTCATCTATAGGCATGAATTAGATTGTCTACTGGCTTCATATTAGTATTGAGTACATTGGATATTTGCTTTTCCATTCTTGTGATACTTTACTAAGAAGAATATGTTTCAACTCCATTCAGGTCAATACAAAAGATGTAAAGTCACCATCTTTTTTGTGGCTGAATAGTATTTTATTGTATACATATACCACAGTTTGTTAATCCAACCTGAGTTAATGGGCATTTAGATTGTTACCACATCTTGGTGATTATAAATTGAGCTCCAATAAATAATCTAGTGCATATGTCCTTATGATAAAATGATTTTTTTCTTCTGGGTAGATACCTACTACTGGGATTGTGGGGTCGAATGGCAGATCTAATTTGACTTCTTTGAGGATTCTCCGTAATTCTTTGCAAAGAGGCTGTATTAGTTTACAGTCCCCCTGACAGTGTAAGAGTGTTCCCTTCTCTCCACATTTGTGCCAGCTTCTGCAGCTTTGGAACTTTGTGATATGGGCTCACCTTACTAGGCTTAGGTGATATCTCAGGTAGTTTTGATTTGCATTTCTCCGATGATTAGGGATGATGAGCATGTTTTCAAATGTATGTTAGCCATTTGTCTTCTGCAGAGAAGATTTTGTTCATGTCTCTTATCTGGTGATAGATGGAATTGTTTGCACTTTTTTTATTGATTAATTTGAGTTCTCTATAGATCCCAGTTATCAAGCTTTTGTCAGATTCATAACATGCAAATATCTTTTTTCATTCTGAAGGTTTATCTATTTGCTTTGATTGTTATGTCCTTATCTTTGCAGAAGCTTATAAGTTCAATTAATTCCCATTTGTTTGTTTTTGTTGTTGCTGCAATTGCTGCTGAAGTCTTTGTCATAAAATTTTCCCCAGTCCAACATTATCAGGAGTTTTCCCCCACTTTCTTCCAGGATTTTTATCATTTCATGCCTTAGATTTAAATCTTTTATCTATATTGCATCAAGTTTTGTAAGTGGTGAAAAGTGTGGGTCCAGTT
Source organism: Otolemur crassicaudatus (assembly GCA_963574585.1). NCBI lineage: Eukaryota > Metazoa > Chordata > Mammalia > Primates > Galagidae > Otolemur > Otolemur crassicaudatus. Next base: position 19,342 of record CAUYQS010097202.1, on the reverse strand, counting down.
TTAGTCTTTTATATGTGGTTATCCAATTCTCCCAGCATCATTTATTAAATAGGGATTCTTTTCCCCAGTGTTTGGTTTGTCAAATATCAGATGGCTATTGAAGATTTATTTCATCTCTTGGTTTTCTATTAGGTTCCAAATGTCTGTGTCTCTATTTTTACATGAATACCACACTGTTTTGATTACTGTGGACTTGGAATATAACCTGAAGTCTGGAAGAGTGATGCCTCTGGTGTTGTTTTTATTACTAATAATTGCCTTGGCTATACAGGTATTTTTCTGGTTCCATACAAAATGAACAATTATTTTTTCCAGTTCTTCAAAGTATGATCTTGGTATTTCAATGGGTATTGCATTGAATCTGTAGATTACTGTGGGAAGTATAGACATTTTAACAATGTTGATTCTTCACAGCCAGGGGCATTGTATATCCTTCCATTTGTTAATGTCTTCTGCTTTTTCTTTTCTTAGGGTTTCATAATTCTCTTTGCAGAGGTCCTTCACCTCTTTTGTTAGGTATATTCCTTGGTATTTCATTTTCTTTCATGCTACTGTGAGATAATGTGTCTTTGATTAGTTTCTCAACTTGGTTATTGTTGGCAAATACACAAGCTACTGATTTGTGGACATTGATTTAATACCTTGAGATGTTACTGTATTTTTGATTACTTCTAGGAGCTTGTGGTTGAGTCTCTAGAGTTCTGTAAGCATAAGATTATATCATGAGCAAGGAGGCAGGGTTTGGTCCCTTACCCACCCTGAGATGGGATCACTTGTTCTCTTCTTGCTAATACGTTTGACTTCTCTATGGATTCTGGTTATTAAACCTTTTTTGGAGACATAACCTGCAAATATCTTCTCCCATTCTGAGGGCTGTCTGCTTGCTTTACTTATTGTTCTTGGCTGTGTAGAAGCTCTTTAGTTTGATCAGGTCCCAATAGTGTATTTTTGATGTTGCTTCAATTGCCCGGGGCAGGGGGTCCCCCTCATAAAATTTTCACCCAGGCCAATTTCTTTAAGTGTTTTCCCTACACTTTCTTCTAGTATTTTTATGGTTTCATGTCTTAAGTTTAAATCTTTAATCCAGTGAGAGTCTAACTTAGTTAGTGGTGAAAGGTATGGATCCAGTTTCAGTCTTCTACAGGTTGCCAGCCAGTTCACCCAGCACCATTTGTTAAATAGGGAATCTTTTCTCCACTCAATGTTTTTAATTGGCTTGCGAAAGATCAGGTAACGGTAAGTAGCTGGGTTCATGTCTTGGTTCTCTATTTTGTTCCATACATCTACCTCTCTGTTTTTGTTCCAGTACCATGCTGTTTTGATCACTATTGATTTATAGTATAATCTGATGTCTGGTAGCGAGATTCCTCCTGCTTTGTTTTTATTCCTGAGTAATGTCTTGGCTATTCGAAGTTTTTCTGATTCCATATAAAATGAAGTATTACTTTTTCAAGATCTTTAAAGTATGACCATGGGACTTTAATAGGGATTGCATTAAAATTATATATTGCTTTGGGTAATATGGACATTTTAACAATGTTGATTCTTCCCAGCCATAAGCATAGTATATTTTTCCATTTGTTAACATTTTCAGCTATTTCTTTTCTTAGAGTTTCGTAGTTCTCTTTATAGAGATCTTTCACATCCTTTGTTAGGTAAACTCCCAAATATTTCATCTTTTTTGGCACTACTGTGAATGGAATAGAGTCCTTAACTGTTTTTTCACCTTGGCTGCTGTTGGTATATATAAAGGCAACGGATTTATGAGTGTTGATTTCGGACCTGATACAGCGCTGTATTCCTTGATTGCTTCTAAGAGTTTTTCAGTTGAATCCCTGGTGTTTTCCAGATATACAATCATATCATCTCCAAAAAGTGAAAGTTTAATCTCTTCTGACCCTATATGGATGCCCTTAATTGCCTTTTCTTCCCTAATTGCGATGGCTTAAACTTTCATTACAATGTTAAAGAGCAATGGAGACAATGGGCACCCTTGCCTGGTTCCTGATCTGAGTGGAAATGATTTCAATTTAATTCCATTCAAAACAATATTGGCTGTGTGTTTGCTATAGATGGCCTTTATCAGTTTAAGAAATGTCCCTTCTATACCAATTTTCTTAAGTGTTCTGATCATGAAAGGACACTGGATATTATCAAAAGCTTTTTCTGCATCAATTGAGAGAGTCATATGGTCTTTATTTTTTAATTTGTTTATGTGATTAATTATATTTATAGATTTACGTATGTTGAACCATCCTTGAGAGCTGGGATAAAACCCACTTTGTCATGGTGTATAATTTGTTTGATGTGTTGCTGGATTCTGTTGGTTAGGATCTTGTTGAATATTTTCGCATCAATATTCATTAGTGATATTGGTCTATAATTTTCTTTTCCTGTTGGGTCTTTTCCTGGTTTGAGTATCAAGATGATGTTTGCTTCATAGAATGTGTTGGGTAGTATTCTGTCTTTTTCTATATTTTGGAAAAGGTTGAGTAGCATAGGTACTAGTTCTTCTTTGAAGGTTTGGTAGAATTCTGATGTGAAGCCATCTGGTCCTGGACTTTTCTTTTTAGGGAGATTTTGTATAGTTGATGCTATTTTAGAACTTGATATAGGCCTATTCAACATTTCCACTTCATTCTGGCTAAGTCTTGGGAGGTGGCGTGCTTCCAAGTATTGGTCGATTTCCTTCAGATTTTCATATTTCTGGGAATAAATTTTCTTGTACTATTCATTAAGGATTTTTTTGAATTTCTAAGGGGCCTGTTGTTATTTCATCTTTACCATTTCTGATTGATGAGATTAGAGATTTTACTCTTTTTTTCTTGGTTAGGTTGGCCAAAGGTTTATCTATTTTATTGACCTTTTCAAAAAGTCAACTTTTTGATTTATTGATCTGTTGTATGATTCTTTTGTTTTCATTTTCATTTAATTCTGCTCTAATTTTGGTTATTTCTTTCTTCTGCTGGATTTGGAATTGGAATCTCCTTCCTTTTCCAGTTGCTTGAGATGTCCCATTAAGTTGTTAACTTCCTCTCTTTCCATTCTCTTGAGGAAGGCTTGCAATGCTATAAATTTCCCTCTTAGAGAAAGTTTTAGGACTGCCTTTGCAGTATCCCAGAGGTTCTGAAAATTCGTGTCTTCATTATCATTTTGTTCTAAAAATTTGGTAGTTTCCTTCTTGATTTCGTCTCTAACCCATCTATCATTCAGCAGAAGGTTATTTAGCTTCCATGTTTTTGTATGAGACTGCAGATTCCTGTTGTTACTGAGTTCACCTTTTACTCCATGATAGTCTGAGAAGATGCATGGTATAATTTCTATTCTTTTAGGTTTACTGAGGTTAGACTCATCACTTAAGATGTGATCTATGGACTGATGGAAAAAATGTGTATTCAGTTTTGTTAGGATGAAGTGTTCTGTAGATGTCTGTTAAATCCAAAAGTTGAATAGTTAAAATTAAATCTAAATTTCTTTGCTAAGCTTCTTATTGGAGGGTCTATCCAACACTGCCAAAGGAGTGTTAAAATCTCTCACTATGATGGAGCTGGGAGAAATCAAGTTGCTCATTCCTGTTAAAGTATCTCTTATAAATTGAGGTGCATTCTGGTTGGGTGCATAGATATTGATAATTGAGACCTCATCATATTGAGTATTATGCTTAACAAATATAAAATGGCCATCCTTATCCTTGCTTACTTATGTTGGTTTAAAGCCTATTGTATCTGCGAATAAAATTGCCACACCTGCTTTTTTCTGCTTTCCATTCCCCTGGAATATAGATGACCATTCCTTTACCCTGAGTCTATATTTATCTTTTAAAGTAAGATGCGATTCTTGAATACAACAGATGTCCAGTCTGAGTTTCTGTATCTGGTCAGCCAATCTGTGCCTCTTTAGAGGACAATTTAAGCTATTCACATTGATTTAAATTATTGATAAGCCTGGTAAAATTTTGGGCATTGAGTTGCTTGAAAGTCCAGTAGACATTTTTCATCCTTTCACCACTGTGGAAGTTGGAATTTGATCAAAAGTTTCTGAGTGAGTTTACTTTTGTGGTGGAGGATTGCACTGGTCATTATGGAGGATAGGTCTGAGAAAATCCTGAAGAGCTGGTTTAGTTATGGCAAATTTCTTCAACATGTGAATGTCATTTAAGTATTTAATTTCTCCTTCATAAATGAAACTCAGTTTAGCTGGATACAGGATCCTAGTTTGAAAGTTATTTTGTTTAAGGAGATTAAAATTTGATGACCACCCTCTTCTATCTGAAAGGTTTCAGCAGGGAGATCTGCAGTCATTCTAATATTCTTCGCCTTGTAGGTATGGTTTTCTTACATCTAGCTACTTTTAGGATTTTCTCTTTCATGTTATCTTTAGTGAAGTTAATTATGATGTGTCTAGGGGATGTCTTATTCAGGTTGAGTCATGCTGGGGTTTTGAAACTGTCTGCTATCTGAATTTCAGGATCTCTTGGCATATCTGGAAAGTTTTTTTTTCATAATTTCATGAAGAGCCTCTGTGTTTTGTGAAGCAACTTTGTCAGCTTCAGGGATTCCTATAAGGCAATTCCTATTAGCTTTATCAAATTATCCCAGAGCCCTCTGAGAGAATGATCCATTTTTGCTTTCCATTTCTGTTCCTCTCTGGACTCTCAGGCATTTTCAAAAGCTTTGTCTTCAATGTCTGAGATCCTTTCTTTTGCCTGCTGGATTCTGTTACCAAGGGATTCTACCATATTTTTCAGATCTTTGAGGGTTACAATCTCTTGCCTCAATGTTTCAAAATCTTTGGTGGTTGTTTTCTTTGAATTTGTTGAATTCTTGAGTGAACTTTTGGAATGCTCCTTGAATTTCTAATTTGCCTCTATTCTATTAATCTTATTTGCAATCCAAATTCTGAATTCAATTTCTGACATCTCAGCCATCTGTTTATGAATGGAATCTTCAGTTGCATCTGCCCCATCCTTTCTCAGGGGGAGTTGATCTACTCTGATTATTCATATTACCAGAGTTTTTCTACTGATTCTGCTCCATGATTATATTACCCCATTTCGCTTTTCCCTTTGAGCTTTGTCAAGGACCCATACGGTGTTACAGCCTGAGACACTGTGGACCTGCTTGGTGTAGTGGGGCTGAGTGTCTCTGTTTTATTGTCAGCTGGTCTCTGTCCCACCCTACTGAATCAGTTACTCTTGGTTGAAGTCTCAGCTGTGGAGAAATACCAGCAATTAAGTCACCCTGCCCCTCAGAAACAACAATTGGGCAAGGAAAATCAAACCTTCCATCAACCATATACCCAGGGTGCCACTTTGGATAGTCCTTGGGTGATTCGCTCAGTTCAAGATGTCCAAATTATTTATCCCAGTTGGCACCAGTCTCATGTGGGAGAGTTCAAAAAGTCTCCAACAACTAGATAGGATGGGTCTGCCAGCAGCTCAAATATGATTTGCTCCAATGCTCTGTGAGAGCAGAGGGACCCACCCAGCAAATGAATGTCTGGGAAGATTGATGCCTCCTTCCCCACCTTGCACCCAGCCACTAGTAATCCTGCAGTGCTAGGACCCAGTTCCCTCCAGTAAGCAAATGCTCCCAGGGTTTACACTGCCTGAGTCACCAGGAAATCTGAGTCTGGCAGGGAGAGATGAGGCCTGACAACCTTGGGTGCTTAATGTAAGCTGGGACAGTTCACTCAGTTCCAGTGCCTTGCCTGATTGATGTTGTTGGCAGAACAGGACAGAGCAACTTCGCAGAATATTTCTGTCCTAGCTAAGTTCCTCTACAAATCAGATGCTACTGAAGCTGATAAATCACAACTCAGCCCTGGGTAGCAAACAATTAGAGTTTACACTCAGGTGTCAATTCCGGCTTCTGCCCACCCACTGCCTTTGTCTCAGCTACAATCCCCTGAGGGTTGGGTGCTATTATGGTCAGATAAGCAGTCCTTTGGTTCAGCCCCTCCCTGTAAGTCTGTGAGCTGCGCATATTCTATTCCTTGTGCTCCACCCAGGTTGGTACTGCCCTTAGGGCTTCTCTTTACTCACACAACTTCCCAAATCCACTCTACCAGTGGCTGCCACCAGAGAAAATGCCCAGCTTCCTCCGGTTTCCCAGAGAGACAGGGCGTGTCTATCTGGAATGGTCTCAGGGATGTGAACCTTTCCTGCTGCTGCAGCTGCCACTCTGCAACTCAGGATACAGTAGCTTCTTTATGGTTCCCTCTCAGCTGACCATCCTATCCTCACTCCCGTGCCACACAGTCAGCACAGACTAGCACCAGCCCTTTCCCCCTCCACTCCTCTCAAGAAAATGCCCAAGAATCTGGACTCCATGGGTGACAAACCTCCAGATCTCGGGGTGAAAGTGGAGGGGAATCCTGGGAGTTCAGAGTTCCAGGTAGAGAATATATACAGTTTTATATAGTTTTACAGTTTTATGCCTGGCAGGAGAGTGCTGTGGCACCCTAGTAGGGGTAGGAGGTCCAGTTTTTAGGGGTCTCTTCTGTGGGATAGAGTGGGAGGATGTTTGAACTCTGCTCGCTTGTATTTATGGAGTAAACTGCAAGCCCTTCTTGTGGGGGAGGGGACTCTCATCCATTTGGTGGTGGATTTTGTACTTTTGATTGTATTTTGGGGGTCACAGCTTGCCTCAGCAAGGTTGATGTGCATTCTTCAATCTTCTCTCTTGGCTCAGCTCCAAACCATCGGCTTACTTGCTAAACTTCTGTGCTTTAAGTCTCCTTCTGGATGAGAGTCTCTGTGGAAAGCTGGCTGTAGTCCACCATCTTGCTCAGCCACCACAGCATCGTCTGTGGCCATTACTCCTTCAGAGTGTTCACAGCCCTAGCAGGGGTGTTTGTAAGCTTTATCTCCAATAGGCCAGAGCTCTAGGAAAAGCAGGAAACTTGCTCACATAAGCAATTTAGCAGCAGCTCATGTAAAGATAAACTAGCTAACATTGATTTATTCTGCCTCACTCAGATTATTTTTTTATTTTTCCCTTTTTCCAGGGGTGTTTTCCCTTGCCAAGAATGGGGTCTTTCATCCCCATTCTACCTGCATCCCTGCTTACATGTTCCATATATTGTATACCTCCCACCTTTGCTTTCTCCTTGATATGAATTTGTGTATGTGTGCACACTCATGTGCCTGTTAGGGGCCCTTTGCATATGCTCCATTATTACTACCTAATCTTATCAAGTCTCCTCACCTAGAAAATTCAGATAAACCATACTTACTAGAGGTGGTTGTAAGAGTAAAATAAGTTGATAATTGTGTAATTATGTACTAATCGCAGAACATGAAATACCTGGAAAAGAAGTTAACAAATGAACATTCAGGATATGGTAATTCCCATCCCTGATAGGGAGAATCAGTTTTCTGGGTATTATGTGGGCCACTGGACAACAGTGCAGAAATAGTGACATGAGTGGAAGTTTGGGGTGCAGGAAGAGATGGACACATGGGAGAGAGAGACGTGCTACACCACAATGAGGCGCCACAGACAGAGGCACTTACACCTCAGGTCTGACTTTGGCAGTGCATTCCCCTGATCCCATTGCCCACCAGAGAGAACCAGGCTTTAGCCTGGTGGGTTTTGGGAGGGAACTGGCTGTAGATTCTTATTATCAGGTCACTGGAGACCCTTTGAACTCTCCCTGTTGAGCAGTGATTGTACTACCCAGGACAATCAGATTAGAACTCTTGACCTGTACTGTCCACCAGGGGACTCTCCAAGGTTGAGTGGTAGTTGTTTTGTAGCAGGAGGGTCTGATTCTCCTTTCCCAGCTGTTGCTGGTGGGGGGCAGGGTGCCACAGTTGTTTAAAGAAAAAAATACCAGTGCAACTGACAAAGAAGGGCAGTGAGGGAGACTTGCTCAGTGATAAATTAAAGTGTATTATCAAACAATAATAAAAAACAGTGCAATTCTGGCACACAAATAGATGAACTAGAAAAACTCCAAAAGCCAAATATGAACCCAAGTACATAAGTGAATTTGTGTGTGATTAAGATGGCCTCTCACATCATAGGGAAAAGGACTATTTATCAAATGGTCAAGTTGAATGACAGCTTATATCATACAACTGAATAAATTCCAACTGGATGGGAGATTTAAATGTGAAATTGAAATTGGAAAGAACTGAAAAAAAATTCAGATGAATGATTTTATCATCTTGCAGAAGAAAATATTTTCTAATTATTATTTAAAAAATCCAGAAGTCCTAAAAACCATATTTACTGCCTTAAAAAACAAAATCTCTGAATGAAAAAAATAAATAAAGAAGATCATAATGAATGAAAAAAGGAAGGATATGGGGGAGGAAAGGAGGGAGGGACAGAGGAAGGGAGGAAGGAAAGAAGGAAGGAAGGAAGGAGTGCAATTTGCATGACATTGCAAAGAGTTAATATTGCTGATTTATGAAATTCTCTTAAAAACTTATTACAAGAAAGATGAACAACATAAAAAATAACAAATGATATGAACCCTCAATTTACAGAAAAGAAATGCAAACTGTCTTTATGTAATAAAATGCTGTTCCTCATTCATAATAAACAAAATACAAGTGAACATTACATTTAGATATAATTTTCATCTATAAAAATGTCAAGAATATGGAAAAGTGTTGACAACACATTCTTGAGGATGTTGGGCAAAACAAGAGCCCTCGCACACCTCTTGAGGGAAACACTGTGAAGGGCCATCTGACCATATCCACCAAAACTACAAATGAAGGGCCTTTGACTTAGCAATTTTGTTTTGGCAAGTATTTTCTACAGATATTCCTATAGTTTGTGGCACAATTTGCAATATTAAAAAGAATTGGAATGAGTTCATTCCTGTAGGGGAATACTATGTAGCTATGATATACAGTGAGGAAGCTCTCTATACACTTGTACAAAATGATTTACAAGACATGTTATTAAGCTAAAAAAGGAAAGAACTAAGTGCAGAATAGTACGTATAGTGCGCTACTTTTTTATGAGTAAAAATAGGGAAAGATCTTTTTTTGTGCTTGTATGTACGGAGAGCAATTCAAGGATAAATAAGAAACTAAAAACCCCGGCTTTCAGAAGGCAGTGGGAACTTGGAAGTTCAGTGACAGACTTTTATTATATTTTTTCACATTTAAAAATATATGAACCATGTAAATTAGCTGTTCATTGAAAGTTAAGTGAAAAACAATGAGTGATAAGTTTTTGGAAGTGTCCCTACATGAGCTGAGTGGTTTACTCACAAATATACTGAAACCACAGATATTTTTCAGGTGAGATATACAGACCAGGAGAAATAGAACTGTCATGAACATCTGCCTGTCTTTCTCAAACTCAGAATTTAAACCTTTAAGCTGTGGGAATAAAATATCTAAAAATTACTGACATTTTCACACAACCTCATACTTGTACTTTTGCTGAAACTTTGATCCTCAACTCCTTTTCTTAAGAGTTCATGGGAGTTCCTGCACAGCCATTAGTGAATGGGCTCACTTGTATGAATTATGCAACAGAAGAGGCCTTGCTGTCTCCATCTCACTCTTCCACTAAGCCAGCTGCTGGCTTTAGCTGTCATTTCCAAGGACCACAAGATCAGTGAGGATTATATACCCAGGACTTCCTGACTAGTAGAACTGAGAATCAGTAAAAAATGATTGGCCATTTAGCATAATATACCTTGGAATAATAGGAACCTTCCCATTTGGTAACAGCTTGACTTTGAAACTCCAGTTTTTCATGCAGCTTGTTGAGATGTGTCTCAGGAGCTGTCTTCTTAGATGATCAAATATGCCCCAGGTTAGAGAGGCAAGGATTTATTTTAATGCATCACAGACACTTGATGCTGCTGCAGTGCTCTGGGCTCATAATGAGCAGCTGTTTGCAGCAGTTCTCTCTGCAGTCGGGTTTCAGCACTGGTTGCTAAGTGAGTGTGGGTGAATACAGATTTGAAGTAGAAGATTTTCATCAGCCTCTAAAACTTTTCAAAAAAAAAAAATGTTTATTCCCTACCCTTGCCAAAAGAGTGGGCGCACAAGTTAAAAATGCTGATTAGTTTTGAACAAATACAGTGGAGACAGATGAACTTAGGTTTCCGTTCTGTCACTGAGAGAGTTCTGTCACTGTCACCGTTCTGTCACTGTCCAGAGTCTGCTTAACCAGATTTTCCCATTGTCGACTCCCTCCCCAGTTTGCATGCCTGGGGAGCCCTTAGAGAGACAAAGCAGTGAAAGCAAAAGATCAGAAGCTCTGAAATGAGACACTGCGCTGTTTGAAATCTACCTCTGTGCTTATTAATACTGGAATCCTTGGGCAGGGTGCTTCCCTCTGAGCTTATATAAAGGGTAAGGATGGTATTGCCTTACAAGATTCAGAAAAGAAAAATGTACATTAAAAGTGGATGTCACATCAAAGACATTCAAAAATATAGGTTATTATTATGTCATTAAGGGCTATAATGTAAAGATTCCAACTTTTGCAAGACAGTTCATGTCTAGAAGTCCCAGGAAATAAGTAAATAGTCCTTCTGGCAGGAAATTTCCTCTTTCTCTTAGTTAATTAGGTGACAGCACAATAGACTTTAGTGATATAAGAATCAGCATTCTTATTCAAGACTAAAATAAGTGCTCTGTTAATTTTCTTAAATTGATATTCTAATATACTCAATTCACCACCTCTATGTTAAGTGTCATCTTGCCTTAGACTTTTGTGTTAATGGTGAACAAGACAGACATAATCCTTGTTCTTGGGAATCCTACAATTTAATGGGGTTTCGTTTAAAAAATAAATAGGCAATTAAAATGGCATGAGACATACTAGAATACAGAATACGTGGAATGTTACATAAACAATAACTCAAACCAAGTCAGGGAGTAGGGGGTGGTCATATGAGGCTGGGTCCAGAGATCCACAGGCTGGGAACCCACCAACCAGGGGAATGCAGTGCATGATGTTCAGAGGAAGCAGGCAGGAGAACAGCAAGAGGGTTGGCTGGCGAGAAAATGAAGGGGATGAAGAGAATAGGGTATGGGGACATTATCCTAAGAGCAAAGGGAACCCTGGCTTTAAGCAGGGGTGGACACAATCAGGTCTGTATTTTAGAGGGATTACTGAGACTAGGGTGGAGAAATGTATTTGAGGCAGCAAGACTGACAGCAGCAAGATCACTAAGAAGCTATTGCAGTATCCCAGGTGAGAAAATGACACTTCATGAGATAAGTGGCAGTAAGATCTGGGAATAGAAAGGATCTCCCAGTAATAAGCCCTTGTACATAAATCCTAACAAATTTTACCAAACAGTTAATGTAAACGTTTCAATTAATTGCAAACATACTTTGTGAGTTTTGTTTTAACTGGCAAAGCATTCTTACACAGATAGGCTTTAGCTATGGAATCAAGGGGAGAGGGAGGGGAGGGAAGAGGGGAGGGGGGTAATTGGTGGGGCCACACCTAAGGTGCATCTTAGAGGGTACATGTGAAATTTACTAAATGTAGAATGTAAAAGTCTTAACACAATAACTAAGAAAATGCTGACAAGGCTATGTTAACCAGTTTGATGAAAATATTTCAAATTGTATATTAAACCAGCACATTGTACCCCATGATTGCATTAATGTACACAGCTATGATTTAATAAAAAAAAAAAAAAAGTAGAAAGAAAAAGATTAAAATCATGGTTGGCTCAGGGATGGGATTATTAGTGTTATTTATAGTAGTTTGCTTGGTTGTACTTTGATTCTTTTGTAATAAGGAAATAATAAACAATAAAGAGACCTGGAAAAAAAATAAGACAAAATAGAAAAATGATGGGAAGCAAAGCCATATGCCTGCTGTACCCTAATAACATGTCTTTGACCAATGCTGGTCAAGTAAGTGGAAGGATGGAAGGATGAAGGAGTCAGGAACGAGGGACTCATTGACACAGTCTCCATTTTCACGGAAAATGGGCAATGTGTTCTAAACATGAAAAAGTTCAGCTCAGTGGGATTTAAACTTTCTGCACAGACATGGGCTGGGCTACTGTAAAAGACAGTAGTAAAAAAACATGAAAAGGAGCTGTAGTGAGGGCAACAGGAAATGTAGATAAGAGTGAGAATACAGAAATTTGGGAAATGGTTAGTTTGGAATTTTTCCAGAAAGATAAAAAGATGGACATTTTCTGGGTATGAAAGTGCGCAAAGGAGAGTCCTAATTATCCTAATTGGTTAATTTCTTCTCTTTTCTCCTTTTGGGGCTACCTCTCTCTCTTGTTCCCTTTTCAATTCTGCGCGTGTGCGTGCATGTGGGCGTGTGCGTGCATGTGTCTTGTATAAGGGCGTCAGGTCCATAATGCAAATGTTCCACTTGAAATTTGGTGCGCTCCATGGAGATCTCCAGGCTAAGTTTCCTTGTACCTTGAACTCTCCCTTGTTAGCACCTGATCTCCCAGATGCTTCACTTCAGAACCCTCCACACTTTCTCTCCGGTTAAGTGGTTTACAACTCTCCTACTGCTCCAGCTGTCTTTGTGGTCAAACGCCCCACTCTGCTACTGGACACAGGCTGGCATCTCTCCGCTGCCGGGTATAGGCTGGTGGCTCTCCACTGATGGGCATAGGCTGGAATCTCTCCACAGCTGGGCACAGGTTTACATCTGTCCTCTGCTGGGCACAGGCTTACGGTTCTTAAATGCTGGCACATGCTGGCGGCTCTCTGCTGTAAGGCAAAGGCTGGCATCTCTCCTCTGCTGGAAATGGGCTGGCGGCTCTCCGCTGCTGGGTACAGGCTGGCATCTCTTTGCTGCTGGGCATGGGTTGGCATCTCTTCACTGCTGAGCACATGCTGGTGGCTCTCTGCTGTAAGGCTAAGGCTGGCATCTCTCTGCTGTTGGGCATGGGTAGACATCTCTTCACTGCTGGGCACACAGTGGTGGCTCTCCACTGCTGGGCATGGACTGGCATCTCTCTGCTGCTGGGTATGGGCATGTGGCTCTCCACTGCTGGGCATGGGTTGGTGGCTCTCCTCTGCTGGGCACAGGCAAGAGGCTCTCCACTGAGGGGCATGGATTGGCATCTCTCCACTGCTGGGCACAGGCTGGTGGCTCTCCACTGCTGGGCACGAGCTGACAGATCACCACTGCTTGGTACAGGCTTGTGGCAGCTGTCTGCTACTGGGTACATGCTGGCAGCTCTCTGCTGCTGGGCACAGGCTGGCATCTCTCTGCTGCTGGGCATGGGCCGATGGGTCTCTGCAGCTCTCCACTGCTTTGCATGGGCTAGGATCTCTCTGCTGCTGGGTATGAGTTTGTGGCTAGTCTCTGCGACACATGGTCTGGCATCTCTCCTCTGCTGGGCATGAGCTGGCAGGGAAGGCTTGTGGCTCTCCACTGCTGGGCACAGCCTTGTGGCTCTCCGCTGCTGGGCACATGCTGGCAGATGTCCACTGCAGGGCACAGGCTGGCATCTCTCTGCTGCTGGGCCCAGGCTGGCATCTCTCCCACCGGTAGGCACAGGTTGGTGTCTCTCCATTGCTGGGCACATGCTGGCATCTCTCCACTGGTGAGCACAGACTGGCATCTCTCCTCCTTTGGTCACAGGCTGGTGGCTCTCCACTGCTGGGTACAGGCTGGCATCTCTCTACTGTTTGGCACAGGTTGGCAGCACTAAACTGCTGGCATCTCTCCACTGGTGGGCACATGCTGGCAGCGATGTGCTGCTGGGCATGGGCTGGTATCTCTTTACTGCTGGGCACATGATGGCAGCTCTCCACTGCTGGGCACAGACTGGTGGCTCTCCATTGCTGGGCACATGGACTGGCATCTCTCTGTTGCTGGGTATGGGCTTGTGGCTCTCCGCTGCTGGGGACAGGCTGGCAGTTCTCCGTGGCAGGGCACTGATTGGCACCTCTCTGCTGCCAGGCACAGCCTGACGGCTCTCCGCTGCCGGTAATAGACTGGCATCATTTTGCTGTCAGGCACGGAATGGCAGCTCTCCACTGCTGGGTACATGCTTGCATCTCTCCTCTGCTGGCACGGGCTGGTGGCTCTCCACTGCTGGGTACAGGCTGATGGGCCTCTACTGCTGGGCACAGGCTGGTGGCTCTCTGCTGCTTTGGAGAGGCTGGCATCTCTCCACTGCTGGGTATAGGCTAGCGGCCCTCCACTGCTGGGCACCGGCTGGCAGTTCTCCTCTGCTGGGTATGGGCTGGCATCTCTCCACTGCTGGGCAGGGGCTATCATCTCTCCACTGTTGGGCATGAGCTGGTACCTCTCCTCTTTGGGGCATGGGCCAGCAGCTCTCTGCTGCTGGGCATTAGCTGGCAGTTCTCTGCTGCTGGGCATGGGCTGGTTGCTCTCCACTGTTGGCCAAGGGCTACCAACTCTCTGCTCCTGCACATGGGCTGGCATCTTTCCACTGCTGGACATGGACTGGTGGCTCTCCATAGCTGGGTATATGCTGGCATCTCTCCTTTGCTGGGCACTGGCTGGCGGCTCTCCACTGCTGGGTATAGGCTGGTGGCTCTCTGCTACTGGGTACAGGCTGGCATCTTTCCACTGCTGGACACAGGCTGGCCTCTCTCTTCTGCTGGACACATGCTGGCATCTCTCTGCTGCTGAGCATGGGCGATAGCTGTCTGCTGCTGGGCCCAGACCCATGGTTCTCTGCTGCTGGGCATGGCCAAACAGCTCCACTGCTTTGCACAGGCTGGCATTGCTTCGCTGCTGAGTATGGGTTTGTAGCTCTCCACTGCTGGGCATGGGCTGGCTGCTCTCCACTGCAGGGCACAGGCTGGCATCTCTCTGCTGCTGGGCAAGCTCAGGTGGCTCTCTACTGCAGGGCATGGGCTGGCATCTCTCCTCTGCAGGGCACGGGCTGGCAGCTCACTTCTGCTGAGCACAGGCTGGCATCTTTCCTCTGCTGGGCACAAGCTGGCTACTTTCTGCTGCTAGGCATGGGCCAGTTGCATTCTTCTGCTGGTTCCGACTGGCAGCTGTCCTCTGCCAGGCATGGGCTGGCATCTCTCCTCTGCCAAGACGGGCTGGCATCTCTCCTCTGCCAAGACAAGCTGGCAGCTGTCTGCTGTTGAACATGGGATGGCGTGTATCCTCTGCTGGGCAAGAGCAGGTGGCTCTCTGCTGCTGTGTACAGGCTTGTGACTATCCAACGCTGGGCACACACTGGAGGCTGTCTGCTGCTGGGCACAGGCTGGCATCTCTCTACTCCTGGGTACAGACAGGCATCTCTCTGTTTCTGGGCACATGCTGGCAACTCCCCAGGGCACTGCTGGACATATGCTGGTGGCTCTTTGCTGCTGGGCCCAGGCTTGCATTCTCTGCTGCTGGGCATAGGCTGTTGGCTCTCTGCTCCTGGGCACATGCAGGCGACTGTCTAGCATCTCTCTGCTGCTGGGCACAGGCTGGCAGCTCTCTACTGCTGGGCACAGGCTGGTGGCTCTCCACTGCTGGGCACACACTGGCATCACTCCACTGCTGAGAAGAGGCATCTGTCCTTCTCTGGGCGTAGGTTGGCAGCTGTCCAGTGCTGGGTACAGGATGGCAGGCTTTTGCTGCTGGTACAGGTTGGCATCTCTCCACTGCTGGACATAGGCCCATGGCTATCTGCTGCTGGGCACAGTTAGACAGCTCTCCACTGCCGGGTATGGGCCAATGACTCTCTGCTGCTTGGTACAGGCTGGCATCTATCTGCTGCTGGGCATATGCTGGAGGCTCTTCGCTGTTGGGCCCAGGTTGGCATCTCTGTTGCTGGGCCCAGGCTGGCATCGCTCTCCTGTGGGGCACTGGTTGGCGGCTCTCTGCTCCTGGGCACAGTGTAGTATCTCTCTGCGGCTGAGCACAGCCTGGCATCTCTCTGCTGCTGGAAACATGTTGGCATCTCTCCACTGCTGAGCACAGGCTGGTATCTCTCCTCCTCTGGGTACAGGCTGGCATCTCTCTGCTGCTTGTTACAGGTTGGTGGCACTCCACTACTGGACACAGGCTGACATCTCTCCGCTGCTGGGCACATGCTGGCGGCTGTCCACTGCTGGGCATAGGCTGGCATCGGTCCACTTCTGGGCACAGACTGGCATCTCTGCTGTTAGGCACAGGCTGGTGACTCCCCACTGCTGGGTGCATGCTGGTTTCACTTTGCTGCTGGGCCCAGGCTGTCATTCTCTGCTGCTGGGCACAGGCTGGTGGCTCTCTGCTCCTGGGCACACACTGGCGGCTCTCCGCTGCTGGGCACCATCTAGCATCTCTCCACTTCTGGGCACAGGCTGGCATCTCTCCTTCCCTGGGCACAGACTGGAGGCTGTCCACTGCTGAGTACAGGCTGGCAGCCCTCCGCTGTTGTGTACAACCTGGTATCTCTCCGCTACTGGGCATGGGCCAATGGCTATTGACTTCTGGGCACAGGCAGATGGTTCCCCACTGCTGGGCAAGGGCCGACAGCTTTCCACCGCTGGGCACAGACCAGAAGCTCTCTGCTGCTTTGCACCGGCTGGCATCTCTTTGCTGCTGGGTACAGATTTGTATCTCTCTGCTGCCAGGCATGGGCTGACTGCTCTCCCCTGCCAGGCAAAGGTTGGCATCTCTCCGCTGCCAGGCAAGGCCATGCGATTCTCTGCTGCTGGGCATGGCCTGGCATCTATCCTCTGCCATGCCCAGGCTGACAGCTCACCTCTGCTGGGCACGGGCTGGCATCTCTCCTCTGCTGTGCACGAGCTGGCAGCTTTCTACTGCTGGGCATGGGCTGGTTGCACTCTTCTGCTGGTTTTGGACTGGCAGCCTTCCTCTGCTGGGCACAGGCTGGCATCTATCCTCTGCCAAGCCCAAGCTGGTGGCTCTCTGCTGCTGGGCACAAGCTGGCGGCTCTTTGCTGCCGGGCACAGGCTGGCATCTCTCTGCTGTTGGCTCTCTTCTGCTGGGCAGGGGCTGGTGGGTCTCTGTTGGTGGGCACTGGCTGGCATCTCTCTCTGCTGCTCGGCACAGAATGATGGCTCTCTACTGCTGGGCACAGGCAGGCATTCCTCTGCTGCTGGGTACAGGCTAGCAGCCCTCTGCTGCTGGGCACCAGCTGGCATCTCTCCTCTGCTAGGCATGGACTGCAATCTCTCCACTGCTGGGCAGGGGCTGTCATCTCTCCTCTGCTGCGCAGGAGCCAGTGGCTCTCTGCTTCTGGGCATTGGCTGGCAACTCTCCGCTGCTGGCAAGGGCTGGTGGCTCTTCACTGCTGGGCTCCGGCTACCGGCTCTCCACTCCCGTGAATGGGCTAGCATCTTTCTGCTGTTGGACACATACTGATAGCTCTCCACTGCCGAGAACATGCTGGCATCTCTCCTCTGCTAGACACTGGCTAGCGGATCTCCACTGCTTGGTACAGGCTAGCGGCTGTCCACTACTGGGTACAGGCTGGCGGCTGTCTGCTACTGGGTACAGGCTGGCATCTTTCCACTGCTGGGCACAGGCTGGCGTCTCTCCACTGCTGGGCACAGGCCAATGACTATTGGCTACTGGGCCCAGGCCAACGGCTCTCCACTGCTGGGCACAGACTGGCAGCTGTCCACTGCTTTGTATGGCCTGGCATCACTCCACTGCTGGGCATAGTCTGGCATCACTCCACTGCTGGGCATGGGCTGGCATCTCTCCTCTGCTGAGCAACAGCTGGCAGGTCTCCATTGCTGGGCATGGGACAGTTGCACTCTGCTGCTAGTTCCAGACTGGCAGGTGTTCTCTGCCAGGCACGGACTGGCATCTCTCCTCTACCAAGCCCAATCTGGTGGCTGTTGGCTGGTAGGCATGGGCTGGTGGTTCTCCGGTGCTGGGCACGGGATGGCATCTATATTCTGATGGGCAGGAGCAGTGGTTCTCCACTGCTGGGCACAGGCTTGTGGCTCTCCACTGCAGGGAGCACGCTGGTGGCTGTCTGCTTCTGGGCCCAGACTGGCATCTTTCCATTGCTGGGCACATGCTGGTGACTTCCTGCTGCTGGCCTTATGCTGGCGTCTCTCTGCTGCTGGGCCCAGGCTGGCAGCTCACCACTCCTAGGTGCACACTGGTAAGCACAGGCTGGCATATCTCCTCCTCTGGGCACAAGCTGGAGGCTCTCCACTGCTGGGTACAGGCTGGCAGCCCTCCAATGCTGGGCACAGGCTGACATCTCTCTGCTGCTGAGCACAGACTGGCATCTCTCCTCTGCTGGGCATAGGCTGGAATCTGTTCACTTCTGGGCACATGCTGGCGGCTCTCTGCTGCTGGGCATACACTGGCAGCTCTTCAGTGCTGGGCTCAGGCTAGCATCTGTCCTCTGCTGGACATAGGCTGGAATCTCTTCACTGCTGGGCATACGCTGGTGGCTCTCCACTGCTGGGCATACACTGGTGGCTCTTCAGTGCTGGGCCCAGGCTAGCATCTGTCCTCTGCTGGGCCCAGGCTGGCATCTCTCCTCTGCTGGGCACAGGCTGGAATCTGTTCACTTCTGGGCACATGCTAGAGGCTCTCTGCTGCTGGGCATACACTGGCGGCTCTTCGGTGCTGGGCCCAGGCTAGCATCTCTCCGCTGCTGGGAACAGGCTGGAATCTGTTCGCTTCTGGGCACACACTGGTGGCTCTCCGCTGCTGGGCATACACTGGTAGCTTTTCAGTGCTGGGCTCAGGCTGGTGGCTCTCCACTGTTGGGCACATGCTGGCATCTCTCCACTTTGGGGCATATGCTGGTGGCTCTCCACTTCTGGGCACAGTCTGGCATCTCTCTGCTGTTGGGCACAGGCTGGCAGCTGTCCGCTGCTGGGTACAGGCTGGTGTACTCTGCAGTTGTGCCCTCTGCTGCTGCAACTTCTGATTCCAGACCCCCACAGACCCAGCATTCTCGAGGACGGGCTTCACCTTCTCACATGCAGAACAAAAGCTACCTTCCACAGAGGAGGGGACCATTGTAATTATGTCCTAAGTAGGAATAATAAGAAATGGAACTCTAGTCCTTGGAAAGTTCCATCTTTGAAGCAAAAAGACACTCCCCTCCCCAAGAAGCTTCTATTAGAAAATCATCTTTACAGTAAGCAAAGCAACTATGCCTCCTATGGTGTTTTCAGTTTCCTCTAAATGCCCCAGAAGCATCTTTGGGCAAGACTGTAATGGGCTCTTCTTTTATAAGGACATGCGTAGCAGCAGAAGGAATCTCAACTGTGCCAAATGTGTCATCAGATGTGCAGAGGCTGATCTAGAGCAACTGTTTCATATGAAGACTGCAAAGTTGCACCTCATGCCCCACCATATGCACTAACCTCATTTGAAGAGGAGAAAATCTTTTTTTTTTTTTTTTTTTTTTTTTTTTTTTTTTTTTTTTGTAAAATGGCCAAAAGGAGTGCAGCGGGGGAGGG
>CAUYQS010097201.1:0-16469 GCA_963574585.1 Otolemur crassicaudatus | reverse complement strand
CAGCAACCTCCAACTCCTGGGCTCAAGCGAGTCTCCTGCCTCAGCCTCCCAAGTAGCTGGGACTACAGGCGCCCGCCACAACGCCCAGCCATTTTTTGGTTGCAGCCATCATTGTTGTTTGGCGGGCCCGGGCTGGGGATTTGAACCTGCCACCTTAGGTGTATGTGGCTGGCGTCTTAGCCTCTTGAGCCACAGACGCTGAGCCTGTTATGTTAATTTTTAATTAAAATCATAACTGTATACATTTGTGAGATAGAATGTGATGATTTGATATACATTGTGGAATGTGTAAATCAAACTGATTAACATCACTGTCACCTCACTTACTTATTTTTTGTGGTAAGACATTTACAATTTACTCTTAGTTATTTTGAAATATACCCTATGCTCAGTAGTAGGGTGCCCGCCACATGCACCAAGGCTGGCGGGTTTGAGCCCAGCCCGGGCCAGCTAAAGCAAGAATGGCTGGCTAAAGCAAGAATGACAATTGCAACAACAAAAATAAAATAGCTGGGCGTTGTGGGGGATGCCTGTAGTCCCACCTACCTGGGAGGCTGAGGCAAGAGAATCGCTTAAGCCCAGGAGTTGGAGGTTGCTGTGAGCTGTGACACCACAGCACTCTACCCAGGGCGACAGCTTAAAGGAAGAAAAGAAATATACCCCTGCATTGTGCACATTAGGTAAGATCCCACCAAATGCCCTCCCTTCTCCCACCACTCTCCCTCCCCACTTCCTCTCCCTTTGCCTCATCACCCCATGCAATTTTAAGCCCAATGCAGGTGACACTGAGCAGAGGGCTGGAGAAAGAGGAGTGAGCAGCACCTTTATGAGGGGGTCTTGCTATTTTGTTTCCCTCTAACACGAACCTCAGCTAGTTTCCCATCTGAAGCACTTATGGTTGGCTAAGGTCATTATCAAACTATTATATATCATTTAAAAATGGCTCTTTACACCTTCATTGTCATTTCCTTTCTCCTGGCCTTTTGACAGTGTGTCTGGGGTTAGTTCTCCTATCTACATGTCCACCCCAGGTTTTTTCAGGAGCACCCCTCCACCCCCGAAATTAATTCTGCCGCTGTCCTGCAGAAGAGCAGTTCTGCAGTCTGGCCTGCTTTATCACACTGTACTAACTTCCGGGTGGTTATGTGGGTAACAAGGGTCTCTAATAGAAACCAAGGGGGAAAGGAGACCAGCCAAGAAACTAGATAAGTATTTATTGCTTTTGTAGCAGAGAAGACCAAAAATGGGTAGTGCCCAACACTTTGATTGAAGGCTGTTGTATATTTTGTGTGTATTCCCCGTGGCATATTCCAGCTCATTCAGACCTCCCACAGTGCTTATTAGCACATTGTGTGCCTCGGTTCTTCTAAGCATATTGCCCACAGGAGAGGTCACACTGTCTTCCTATTTTGGGTATCCAGCAATATTTAGGAAAGGATCATTATCCTCGTAGATTTGGGGGTCTTTGGGGTTGAAGATCTTTTGTATTGATTCTGGAAGTTCTAAAAATCTAGACGCCTTCAACAGATCATGTGTGACAGGTCTGTAATACTGTCATGATTTTAAATTAGTGTTAATGAATAAACTTAATTCACCATATAAATTAATTATGTAACAAAGACTTGCTCTCACCTGCTACAACAATTATCATAAAATTAGAATGAAATGTTTTTATTTTCAGCTTTACAGTATAAAAATATTGGCCTCAGAAATTACATTTCATCAACATATATCATTTGATTCAAACTGTGGTTGTGGAGAAAATTGTATTTGTTAAGTTAGGGACAGAGCCGCAGGGGAGGAGGCGAGCAGCAGGCCGAGCAGCAGGCCGTCCAGGGAAGCAGCTTCATCTGCATTTACAGACCCTCCCCATCACTAGCATCATCGCCCGATTCCACCTACCACCCCATCCCACCCCGGGGGAAAAATTGTCTTCCATGAAACCAGTCCTTGGTGCCCAAAAGATTGGGGACCCCTAAAACAAAGTATTTTTCCTTACCCCAAATCAAAAATTCTGAAGTAAAAAAAAGGAGGCTCAGCGCCTGTGGCTCAAGCGGCTAAGGCGCCAGCCACATACACCTAAGGTGGCGGGTTCAAATACAGCCTGGGCCAGCCAAACAACAATGATGGCTGCAACCAAAAAATAGCCAGGCGTTGTGGTGGGTGCCTGTAGTCCCAGCTACTTGGGAGGCGGAGGCAGGAGACTCGCTTGAGCCCAGGAGTTGGAGGTTGCTGTGAGCTGTGATGCCATAGCACTCTACCCAGGGCGACAGCTTGAGGCTCTGTCTCAAAAATAAAAGAAGTTTAAAAACAGAGTAAAATCCAGTGTGATGTTTTCTCTCTGCTTTTTTCACTACCCAGCAGTATGATTTTGATTATTTCAAAGTATACTGTAAATTTTTCAAAAGCTATTCAAAATGAAATTATTTTTACCTGACTTGTATTAAAAAGTTTAATGTCATTTTATTTTTAATATGGAACACTTCACGGATTTGTGTGCCATCCTTGCTCAGGGGCAATGTCTCCCTATCATTCAAACTTTAGTACTGCCAAGGTGAGCACTTCATTGTTTTTATTAAGTCTGTCTCACAAACATGCACACACACACACACACCCCTCCTACAATGTGTTAAACTTGTATCATCAATTTATCAGGTAAAGTAGAAAACTTGAAATGTGATCTTTAGACAGACAAATCCATTCCTCAGTTATCCCGATGTCATAGAGATGTAGTTGAAAAACAGTGTGCCAACAGTTTGAGCTCCTAAGAGATGAGCTACATTTAATTCAATCAATGAACTGTAGTTCTTTAGGGAGACACTCTATGGGACGTCTAGCAGGTAATGCCAGCTAATTAGATACGAAACACCCATACTGTAACTATGCAGCTAGTATTGTCTGAAGGTGCCACTCTTTTATAACAGGTGCTTCATAAGATTCTGTTTATTAATCATACTCTTTAATGAGCTTATCTAGAGGACATAGAGTTGGAAAATGAGTGTGTCATGTATGTAACTATTCTCAAATACATAGAAAAAGCAGAATTTTCTTAATATAAGTTGGTGATACTTTTCAAAAATTTGGTGACTTGATAGGGAGTAAAAAGAACTATTGTTTATGTATATATGGAAACAACTGTTTTCTTTAGAAAGTGGAGAATTGTTTACTCTATAAATATGGAGTATTTCCTAGCTTTGAACACAGGCATTAGGCCAAGTTAAAGTGTCATATATAAATCACGCTTCCATACATCAGCCTTCTTACAACACAAGGTCAAGGGCAAAGTGGTGGATTAGGAAATGAAAAGGCCGTGGGTTTGAGAGACATACGTACCTTAGTTTGTTGTCTTAACTGAGCCTCTGGGTCCTTTGTTCGTTTGTTTCTGTTTTTGTTTGTTTTTAATACACAAACTGAGAATAATAATATTACCTCCCACGGAGGGTCATGTTGAAGATTAACTGCTTTTTCCCCTGTCTTCCTTTCCTTTTCTCCCTTTCCCTTTCACTCTCCCTGTCCCTTCTCCCCACCTGCTTTCTTTCTTTCTTTCTACATTGGGAACTGGAGGGCTGTGGATAACAAAATATTAGAAAAGTTAGAAAGTAAATTTTAGGCCAACCTTGGCTTACCCTTTTGGTGTAGAAGCTAGAATTTTTTTTAAGTTAGAAATTACTCAAGTTGATAAAAGGAGCTGTATTTTGTGTTGTTACTTTTCCCTGTTTTATGCTCCCATGTACTCTGTTTTCTTCTGTCTCCTTTTTTTTCCCGTTTGAGACAATGTCTTACTCTGTTGACCTGAGTGCAGTGTAGAGTGCCTTAACATCATAGCTCACAGCAACATCAAACTCTTGGGCTCAAGTGATTGTCTTGCCTCAGCTTCCAAAGTAGCTGGGGCTACAGGTACCCATCACTACTCCAGCTATTTTTTTGTTTGTTTGTTTGTTTATTTGTTTTTCCATCTGTTTTTAGTAGAGACAGGGTCTTGCTCTTGCTCAGGGTGGTCCTGAACTCCTGAGCTCAGGCGATCCACCCACCTCGGCCTTCCAGATGCTAGGATTAAGGCATGAGCCACTGTACCGGGCTTGTTGCCCTTTTCTGATTCCACTTTTCTGTCCTGATCCCCAACATTTTGAAACCTCTCCTGAATTAACTTCACTAGGTCCTTCAAATGCCTATTTATAAATACCAATGGATATTTCTTTAAAATTGTAGGGATTTGCCTTTAGCCTTTGTCCCCGCTCCATGGCACACTCTTTTAGTTTAGTTCTATAGAAAATGCTCTGTACCACATACTAAGTTTTTATTAAAAATTTCAATAATCTTCTGTACAAACTGCTTTTATTGCAAGAAAAAAGAATTCTAATAATCACCCTCCTGCATATTAATAGTGTGTAGAGGAGGAAAACCTTTTCTCCTGCCCTTTTTAGATTATGCACCTTGGGGCTGTGAATTAAACTAACAAAAGATAGATTAACAGGAGAAAAAGGCATACATATTTTATCGATGTTAATCTTCATTTCTGTGAACGAGGGCTTCACAAAAAAGAAGTGAAACCTACAAAGGCAGTTATACCTGGCGCTTATATACTGTGGCACTTTAACAAAGGGTAATAAATTGTGCACTAGACAAAGGACTCTTAGGACAGTAACCTGTGGGGACACCTTCTAGGAAATGTATAGTAGATTAGGTTTGTTTAGGAAGGTTCATTATGCAGGGGCATCTCTGTAGGGTCTCCAGGGCTTAAGGGGCTTCTCTTCCTGACATGGAAGAGAGACACAGTTAGAAATGGAAATTTTCTGCATAAAAGAGAAATATATGCTCTGATTTAGGCAGAAAGGAGAAGTCAGAAAGCTTCTCTTTCTTCTGCTGTTTCTTAATAGCCTTAAGTAATCCTTATGCCAAGGTGACATACTTTTGGACTGACGTGTTCTGATCTCTTCAGGTATAATAGTTGGGAAAATCTATTTTAATAAAAATTTAAAAGGCAAATATGTATTCAAATATAGTCATGGATGAAGGCATATACAGACATAGCTGTATAAGTATTTATCTGTTGGCATGGCGATTATTTTTTTGTAGAGACAGGGTCTCCCTATGTTGCCCAGGCTGGTCTCAAACTCCTGGCCTCAAGCAATCCTCCACCTCAAGCTCCCAAAGTGCTGGGATTACAAGCGTGAGCCACTGTGCACAGCTTAATTATTTTATTGGTTTACAAAGCAAAGAACAAACAGGGAGCTCACAGTCATCCTTCTACAGCAATAAAGGTTAGCTGTGGTCGTTTTGAAGTCACTAACACTGACTTATACGTGTATTTATAACACGGTGCCTACAGTTATAGAGCCAATGAATGACTTGCACTTACAGTTATTATTTATTTTTCCATTTTGGTTTTCTGTCTGACAGCAGCAGCGTGCAGGGTCAAAGACAGCCGGCCCCCCATGTCAGTGGTCTAGGATGGCCAGTGAAGGCACCAACATCCCAAGTCCTGTGGTGCGTCAGATTGACAAGCAGTTTCTGATTTGCAGTATATGCCTGGAACGGTACAAGAATCCCAAGGTTCTCCCCTGTCTGCACACTTTCTGCGAGAGGTAAGCCTCCTTTGTGCTTGGAGAAGCTAGTTGCACAGGCTGACCTTCTACAGCCTACCACAGGATTCGTTCCCAGGATTCTACAGTTACCTTTGGGGAGACAATAAATCTCTTGTGCTTCTGATTGACATCAAAAACCAGAATCATGAGTTGCCAATAATTTAAACCATTACAAGTAACTACTGATTCATTTCCATAGGAGATAGAGCATTAAATAAATATTTTAAGATGAAAAAAGTTTTTCTTGCTCTCTGTCAAACAGTTTTTGCCAATAATAGTCCCCCAGAGAGAGTCTTTGGGGGGAGCGATTAAAAATTTATCATTTCATCTTTATAACAAATCAAGAAAAACATCTGTCAGTTCAAAAGGCAGAGCTTCTTTTCCAGAATTACCTTAGATGCATACTAATGTCACATTTGAATACTATGATATTTTAGGTAAATAAAAAAACTATATATGTACATATATAAAATAAATTATCTGATTAGGTGATTTACCATTTATGAAAACATACTCCTTCATCCTTCTTGATAGAATTTTTTTTTTGAAGGGAGTGATAGTTGTCAAAATATATTTTTACCCTATTCTTTAACTTAACAAGCAATTAAACACAAGAAGTTTGTTAGTAAATAGTTCATCTGTGGCTTATTTATAAGTATTTTCCTAGTAAGATTATATATCTTTCTTGAAAATAAATTTGATAACTATGTTGTATAGCATTTTGCTAAGTATATTTTATGTTTTTATTTAATGTACATAATTAAAATGCTTTGGTTGCTATTATAGAACAGGAAATTAGTATTTAAAATGGATTCAAGTCTGTGCTGATTACATTTAATCATTCTTTGAGGTGACTGACTTTAGAAGGTCTTGATTACAAAAGAATAACCATATTTTTGTTGGTGATGGTGGGATGCAGGGAAAAGGTAGATTTTTTACTGGGAGTGGATTTGTGTTTGTTTGGGATTGTTGTGTGTTTGTGTGTGTCTCCATGTACATATGGGTGGATATGGGATTTGGGAGATTTTTTTTTTCCCCAAGGCAATTTCTCTCTCTATTGTTTAGGTAATGTGCAGTGGCACAATCATAGATCACTGCAGCCTCAGCCTCCTGGGCTCAAGTGATTTTCCTGCCTCAGCCTCCCGAGTAGCTGGGTCTACAGGTGTACACCACCATGCCGAGCTAATTTTTAATATTTTGTAGAGATGGGGTCTTGTTGGTTCTGACCTCCTAGGGTCCTCCCACCTCAAACTCCTAAAGTGCTTGGATTATAGGTGTGAGCCACTGTACCTGGCCAGTATCAGGGGAAGGGGTGTTTTAGTGGTGGTACAGGTTTATAGGGCACTAATACTTTTCATTTTATTCATTTTACACTTTAGCTTGAGTGCTCTATAATTCATATTCCAAAATAATTAAGTTGGGTGTGATTTTCCACCTCCTACTCCCTTAGTGGATATAGCCGAAATGTGAATACCAGCCAATCCTCTGTGTTCCTGGGTACTCTTGATAGAAGTCAGCACAGCCTGGCGGGCAGTCTATACAGAACACTGAGAGCCACTCAGTCTGAGCTTGGCAGGACTGCCCATCCCCCTGTGCTCAGTGCCCAGTCAGCCTGTCTTTTGGATCCTATTTCCTTACTCTGACAGGTGAGAAGCATCACCTCTGGGCTGCCCCAGGGCTGTCCTGCCCTTTAGCTCAATCTGCTCTCCATCCAATAGCTAGTGGTGGATATGTTCATGTGATGTGTTGAATTGTTGTAGCGTTTTATGCACATTGAAATTACCTCCTTTTGAAAGTGTTGGCGACTTTCCTTAAAATGGGAAATTTTTTTTTTGAGCTGGAATCAAAACTTCACAGCTGTCGCACTGTCAGAAGAGGGAGCCCAAGGACCCCTTATGTCCTGCTCAGCTGGATAACACACAGGCTACTTGGTGACGATCTCACGGTCACCCTCTTAGCGCCACCTTTTCCAAAACACCATCAACAGGGCTTGAAGGAGAACAAAACCAGACATAGTTGCTGGCCTCATGGTGCTTACAGTGGAAGAGCTAGTCATCAACCCCCAGATTAATATGAAATTAAACCAATGACAAGTGTATATACCAGAAGTACATAGGAAATATGTAATAGGGGAATTTACCCTAATCAGGGAGGGCTTCCCTGCAGAAGTAATGATTCAGCAGAAGCCCCAACAACGCGTAAAAATTTACTAAGCAAAGGAGAGTGAGTAGAAAGAAAGAATTTCAGGTATATGCAAAGGTGCTGTAGCGAGAGACCACGATACTTTAGAAGAACTTAAATAACCCCACTTTGGCTGGTACATGGCAAATGAGGGGGAG
The DNA here is from genome assembly GCA_963574585.1 of Otolemur crassicaudatus. Lineage (NCBI taxonomy): Eukaryota > Metazoa > Chordata > Mammalia > Primates > Galagidae > Otolemur > Otolemur crassicaudatus. Next base: position 8,545 of record CAUYQS010097201.1, on the reverse strand, counting down.
AGACGGGAACTGGGTAGATGCTAGGTCATATTGGTGCACGATCTATATCACATATATGCACTCTTGTCTTCATTGTAAGAGCAGAAGGAGCAATATTTTCATTTCAGATGAAAAATTAAGTGGTTAGTTGAGTTTTGAGGTCTCTGGTTGCAATATGGAAAGGGTTAGAGGATACAAGAGTGGCCAGGAGCAGTGGCTCACACCCGTAATCCTAGCACTCTGGGAGGCTGAGGTGGGCAGATTGCTTGAGCTCAGGAGTTCAAGACCAGCCTGAGCAAGAGCGAGACCCCTAAAAATAGCCAGGCATTGTATTTGGATGCCTGTAGTTCTAGATATTTGGAAGGCTGAAGCAAAAGGATTGTTTGAACCTTTGAGAGTTTGAGGTTGCTAAGAGCTATAATGCCACAGCACTCAACCCCAGGGCAACTGAGTGAGACTCTGTCTCAAACAAAGAAAAAATAAAATAAAATAGGGTACAAGAGTGGATGGTCCTATACTGGGTATAAGAAATCTCAGAAAGGGTGGTGTGTTGGGGATGAAGAGGATTAGGGAGGTTGGAGAGATGTTTAGGAATTGACAGGCTTTGGTGACAGAAAATGAAGGACAGCAGGGGAGTTGGTTTGAAGAATGACTCCACGTTTCTGGTTTGCTGAGATAAATTGATGGAGGTGCCATTCATCAAGCTAGGAGGAGGACATAGTTCAGGGTAAGATCAAGGGTTTGATTTTGTCTTTTTTTCAGACAGAGTCTCACTTTCTCACCCTCACTAGAGTGCTGAGGCATTATAGCTCAGAGCAACTTCAAATTCTTAGAATCAAGTGATTCTCTTGCCTCAAGCTTCTGAGTAGGTGGGACTACAGGTGCCCCTACAACACCTGGCTAGTTTTTTCTATTATGGTACGGACAGGGTCTCACTCTTGCTCAGGCTGGCCTTGAACTCCTGAGCTCAAGGAATCCAACTGCCTCGGCCTGCCAGAGTGCTGGGATTGCAGCTGTGAGCCACCACACCTGGCCTCATGGGTTTGATTTTGAATATGTTAAGTATTAGGACCTGTGAGATACCTAAGAGGAGACAGCAAGAGGGAAGTTGAGGGGCTCAGAGGAGGCATCTGTGGGAAGAAATATAAATGTGAGAGCGTTACACTTACAGCCTCGCGTAGGGATGTAACATCCCAGGGAGAGAAGAGGTCTTGCTATGGGACCTTCATTAACTCAAAACTGAACTGACTTTGAAAAGAGAGCAGACAGGAGAACCCACTGAGTATAGTGTCATAAAGACAAGAGAAGGTAAAATTTCCCCAAAAAAGGCAGGGAGAGAGGGGCATGGTACAGCTTGATGACTGCCTGTGAGAGGAGGAGTAAGACAGGATTGAAATGTCTGTTGGGTTTAGATGTCATTAGTGACCTCAGCCAATGGCATTTCATTTCCTGTATCCATTTAGCACTACCTGCCTCTATGACATAGAGTAGATCCATTAACCTCTTTGAGGTCAGTTTTTTCATCTGCAAAATAAGGAGCATGAGATGAAATCAGTGTTTTATTCTATTCTATTTATTTATTTATTTATTTTGAGACAGAGCCTCAAGCTGTTGCCCTGGGTAGAGTGCTGTGGCATCATAGCTCACAGCAACCTCCAACTCCTGGGCTCAAGCGATTCTCTTGCCTCTGCCTCCCAAGTAGCTGGGACTATAGGTGCCTGCCACAATGCCTGGCCATTTTTTGGTTGCAGCCATCATTGTTGTTTGGCGGGCCTGGGCTAGATTCAATCCTGCCAGCTCAGGTGTATGTGACTGGTGCCTTAGCAGTTTGAGCCACAGGTGCTGAGCCAAAACCAGTGGTTTTTGAATTCTGTTTGGCTAACCACTGGAAAAAATTGTATGTGTAATTATTTAAAGCTTAGATTATGGGGACAAACTGCCTGAGTTTGAATTCCTCCTGTGCCCCTGACCAGCTAAGTACCTTAGGCAAGTAACTTAGCCTCTCTCTGCCTGTGTTCCATACTATGTATAAGGAATTATAGGCCCAGTGCAATAGCTTACACCTATAATCCTAGTACTTTCAGAGGCCACTGCAGGGGGAATCACTTGAGGCCAGGAGTTTGAGACCTGCCTGGGCAACATAGCAAGGCCCCTATCTCTTAAAAAAAAAAAAAAAGTAATTACCCAGGCTGGTGGTGTGCACCTATAGTCCCAGCTACTAGGGAGACTGAGGGAGGAAAATCCCTTGAAGCCAGGAGTTCAAGACTGCAGTGAGCTTTTTCAGAAGGAAAAAAGGATGGGAAGGGGGAAAAAGGAGGGGAGAGGGAGGAAAGGATGAAGAAGAAAGGCAGGTAGGCAGGAAGGAAGGAAATTATAATGACATTTACTTCATACCCTCAGTGAAAGTACTTTGAATTTAGTGAGTAGCATGTACAAAGGACAATTGAGTTCGCAAACTCATCCTAGAAAAAGAGCCCAAAACTGATCTAAAGGGTGGACTAGGTGCTAGCATCAGTGCACAGTTTCCGTAGGGGAGCACTTAGGGGTAACCAGAGTGATATTTAGCAGTGAGGTATATAGCACTTTTTCCAGAATGAGTTCTTGAACTTAATCATCTGATCTTGTTTGTTAATCATTATTAGTGCCATATTCCCTTTTTTTTTTAGAGACAGAGTCTCCCTTTGTTACCTTTGGTAGAGTGCGGTGACATCACAGCTCACAGCAACCTCCAGCTCTTGGGCTTAGGCTATTCTCTTGCCTCAGCATTCTGAGTAGCTGGGACTACAGGCGCCCATCACAATGCCAGGCTATTTTTTGTTGTTGTTGTTGTTGTTGAAGTTTGGCCCAGGGCAGGATTTGAACCTGCCACCCTGGTATATGGGGCCAGCGCTTACTCACTGAGCCACAGGCCCCACCCAGCACATTCCCTAAATTAAGTAGACACCTGTTGAGGGGCAAGGAGAACAGACAATATGGCTGTGACTCTGGGTGCCCCATCCCTGCTTCAACTAAACTTTTCCACTTTGATGTGTTTTTAATATTGATGATGACATGTGTATTAGTCAGATACCATCTGATATTTGTGTATAAAAAGAGGTTTGATGCCAGCATAAACATTTAACGTATTTCTTCCAAGAGTGAAAGTCCACAAATGCATGAGCCCAGCACGATATTCGGCCCAGTGCTCTCAGACTGCAGTGCAGGAGACCCACTTAGCATTCTGACTCAGCAGGCCGTGCAGGGCCTGAGAGGCTGCATTTTCCCAAGTGAGCCCCTTATGGAGGCCAGTGCTGCTAGTCCACAGACCACACTCTGTGCCCATCCTCTAGAATACATGGCAGAAGTCAATGACGTTTTCTTTTTCCTTGAGCGTAATCCTTTGCCTGATCAGCTGACAAGGCCAGTGTGAGTACTGGTCACGTCTGGGTTACTAAAATATTATTTTCTAGTAAAGGAAACTGTGATGGGAGTTTCTGCCAAGCTGCCCATGTTTCTGTCCCCTGAGCTGCTAAACTATATCCCCTGCCTCTGCCTCTGCCACAGGTGCCTGCAGAACTACATTCCCGCCCACAGTTTAACCCTCTCCTGCCCCGTGTGCCGCCAGACCTCCATCCTGCCCGAGAAAGGGGTGGCCGCGCTGCAAAACAACTTCTTCATCACGAACCTGATGGACGTGCTGCAGCGAACTCCAGGCAGCAACATCGAGGACTCTTCCATCCTGGAGACTGTCACCGCTGTGGCTGCGGGAAAGCCCCTCTCTTGCCCAAACCACGATGGAAATGTAAGTAACTCGGATGGCAGGTGCTGCCTGGGAGCATGACTGCTGTGGCCTTGGGCAGGCTTTGGTCACGTCAGAGATTATACATTGGAACAGAACTCCCCCTGGAAAATGAGTAAATTGTTACCAGCCCCCAGACTGGTTGGCCTGCTCCTTCTCTGACCAGAACTACTTAAATAATAAAATCAGCCTTCATTGTGTCTGCTTACCACATGTTGTTGTCATCCCGAGGAGAGCAGACTAGTGCGATTTTTAAGCTGGGTATATTTTTACCCACATAAGCATCCATGTTATCAATTATGGATAAAGATTTAATAATGGATACATTCTGTAATTTTTTTTTTTTTTTTTGAGACAGAGCTTCATACTGTTGCCCTGGGTAGAGTGCCGTGGTATCACAGCTCACAGCAACCTCCAACTCCTGGGCTTAAGCAATTCTCTTACCTCGGCCTTCCAAGTAGCTGGGACTACAGGCACCTGCCACAAAGCCTGGCTATTTGGTTGTAGTTGTCATTGTTTGCCAGGCCCAGGCTGGATTCAGGCCTATCAGCTCCGGTGTATGTGGCTGGTACCTTAGCTACTTGAGCTACAGGCACTGAGCCTACATTCTATAAATTGAGGGTGAATTTTTAAATGTTAATTAGAGTCCTTATTTTAATTGTTTTTTGTTTTTTGTTTTTTTTGAGACAGAGTCTCACTTGGTCACCCTTGGTAGAATGCCGTGGCATCTTGGCTCATAGCAACCTTAAACTCTTGGATTCAAGTGATGAGCCCTCTTGCTTCAGCCTCCCAAGTAGTTGGGACTAAAGGCACCTGCCACAATGCCCAGCTATTTTTTTAGAGAGGGAGTCTCCCTCTGGCTTAGACTGGTCTTGAACCTGTGAGCTTAGGCAGTCCACCGCCTTGGTCTCCCAAGTGCTGGATTCTTATTTTAATTGTAAGGGAAATTTTTCTCATGTACATTAGACCCTATTCCTTTTTTTTTTCTTTTATTGTTTGGGATTCGTTAAGGGTACAAAGAATTAGGTTACACTGATTGCATTTGTTAAAGTCCCTCTTACAATTGTGTCCCTCCCCAAGAGGTGTGCCATACACCGTGACCCTCCATCCCACTCCTTCATTCCCCTGCCCCTCTTTGTATTAGCACACCTACTGCCTTCCTATTAGAATGAAGTACATTAGATTCATGCTTCTCCATTCTTGTGATGCTTTACTAAGAAGAATGTGTTCCACCTCCAGCCAGGTTAATACAAAATTGTAAAGTCTCCATCTTTTTTAATGGCTAAATAGTATCCCATGGTATACACATACCATAGTTTGTTAATCCATTCCTGGGTTGGTGGGCATTTAGGCTGTTTCCACATTTTGGCAATTGTAAATTGAGCTGCAGTAAACAGTCTAATGCAAATGGCCTTATGATAAAAGGATTTTTTTTCTTCTGGGTAGATGTCTAGTAATGGGATTGCAGGTTCAAACGGGATCCTGGTTTAATGTGAATTCTTTGTGGATTCTCCATACTTCCTTTCAAAAAGATTGTATTAGTTTGCAGTTCCACCAGCAGTGTAAAAGTGTTCACTTCTTTCCCCATCCATGCCAACATCTTCAACCTTGAGACTTTGTGATGTGGGCCATTCTCCCTGGGGTTAGGTGATATCTCAGGGCAGTTTTGATTTGCATTTTTCTGATAATTAGGGACAATGAGCATTTTTTCATATGTTTGAAAGCCATTCATTTGTCTTCTTTAGAGAAGGTTCTATTCATGTCTCTTGCCCAGTGACAGAAGGGATTGTTGGGTTTTTTTTGTTGATGAATTTGAGTTCTCTATAGATCCTAGTTATCAACCTTTTGTCTGATTGATAATATACGAATATCTTTCCCCATTCTGAAGGTTGTCTATTTTCTTTGGGTGTTGTTTCCTTAATGGTACAGAAGCTTTTCAGTTTAATTAAGTTCTGTTTGTTTATTTTTGTTGTTAAATTGCCACAGAAGTCTTTTTTCATAAAATCTTTCCCCAGGCCAGTATCTTCAAGTGTTTACCCCACACTTTCTTTGAGGATTTTTATTGTTTCGTGCCTTAGATTTCAATCTTTCATCCATCTTGAATCAATTTTGTTAAGTGCTGAGAAGTGTGGGTCTAGTTTCAGTCTTTCACATGTGATGATCCATTTCTCCCAGAACTGTTTTATTGAATAGGGATTCTTTTCCCCAGTGTATCTTCTTGTTTGGTTTATGAAAGATCAGATGGCTGTAAGACGTTAGTCTAATCTCATGGTTTCTATTTGGTTCCAAATGTCATTGTCTCTATTTATGTGCCAATACCGTGCTGTTCTGATTACTATGGCCTTGTAGTATACCGGAAAGTCTGGTAGAGTGATACCCCTGGCTTTGTTTTTATTACTAAGAATTGCCTTGGCTGTATGGGGTTTCTTCTGGTTGCATACAAAATAAAGAATTATTTTTTCCAGATCTTTCAAGTATGATGATGGTATTTTAATGGGGATTGCATTAAATCTGTCAATTGCTCTGGGTAGTATAGACATTTTCACAATGTTGATTCTTCCCAGCCATGAAAATGGTATATTCTTCCATTTGTTACTATCTTCTGCTATTTCTTTTCATAGGGTTTCATCATTTTCTTTGTACAGGTTCTTCACCTCTTTTGTTATGTATATTCCTAGGTATTTCATTTCTTTGAAAGAGATTGTGCCCCTGATTAGCTTCTCATCTTGGCTGGTATTGGCATATACACAAGCTCCTGACTGGTGGACATTGGTTTTATATCCTGAGACACTGCTGTATTTTTTTGATCACTTCTAGGAGTCTTGTGGTTGAGTCTTTGGGGTTCTCTAAATATAAGATCATGTCATTGGCAAAGACCCTATTGCTTATTAAGAAATAGAAGTAGAGGCTGGGTGCAGTGGCTCATGCCTGTAGTCCTTGCACTTTGGGAGGCAGGGGTGGGTGGATTGCTTAAGGTCAGGAGTTCAAGACCAGCCTGAGCAAGAGTGAGACCTCATCTCTACTAAAAACAGAAAAACTATCTGGGCATAGTGGCGAGTGCCTGGAGTCTTAGCTACTTGGGAAACTGAGGCAAGAGAACCACTTGATCCCAAGAGTCTGAGGTTGCTGTGAGCTATGATGCCATGGCACTCTACATAGGAGGATGGGGGGCACAGGAGGAGCAACAAAGTCAGACTATTGCAAAAACAAAACAAAACAAGCCCACGTTCTTAGACTCACTATACAATGCTGCCTCTTTATAGAGATGGAGTTTCCCTCTAGCTCAGGCTGGTCTTGAACTTGTGAGCTCAGGTGATCCACCCACCTTGGTCTCCCAGAGTGCTAGAATTACAGGCAGACCACGGGCTTTGGTGTCAGACTGTCTGATTCAGATCCTGCTCTGAAACTTCTTCCCTGCTTTTACAAGTTTATTAAACTCTGTGTCTCATTTCCTCTTAAGTAAAAAGACATAAGAATAGTACTTACCATATAGGATTATTGAAAGTATTACATGTTTAGGTCATGTAAAGCGCACAGTAGGCTCTTGATAAATGCTAGCTATTAAAATTATTTCTAATTAATGACTTTATTTACCTCATTCTTTATGTACTGGCCACTTCAAAAGTATTTGAAACTGCTTATAATAAAAGGCCTGGGTAAAATAAAACCACTAAGTCAAATGAGAAATCATTACAACAGAGCAGTTGTTATGGCTCATTTTATTTCCCTCCTCACATACTGTTCTCTCTGCCCACTGTGCTGTAGCCCCAGCGGCCTCAGAACTTGCCCAGTAGTTCCCCACCTTTGGGCCTGGTTGTATTTTTCTGCTTGAGGTGCTGAGTTCCCTCTTGCTGTGACTAGCTCATTCTCTTCCTTGGAGCATCAGTGCGCATTTCTCCTGCACATAGCAGTCTTCTCTAACAGTGCCATCTAAGGTAGACCCTCTTACACCTAGCTGCCCCCCACCACCTCCTTTGTTTATGTCCTCCATGGTGCTCACTGTGGTCTGTCTCTAATCATCCATGTCTTTTCCATCCATTTCTTTCTTTCTTTCTTTCTTTCTTTCTTTCTTTCTTTTTTTTTTTTTTTGAGGCAGAGTCTCACTACGTCACCATCAGTAGAGTGTCGTGGCGTTATAGCTCATAGCAACCTCAAACTCTCTTGAGCTTCAGCAATTCTCTTGCTTCAGCCTCCCAAGTAGCTGGGACTACAGGCGCCCACCACAATACTCAGCTATTTTCTTGTTGCAGTTGTCATTATTGTTTAACTGGCCCAGGCCAGACTCAAACCTGCCAGCCTCAGTACATGCGACTGGCGCCGTAACCACTGTGCTATGGGCGCCGAGCCTTATTTTTTGTTTTTTTTTTTTTTAATTTCAGATTAATATGAGGGTACAAACAATTAATTTATAGTGTTTTTTAGTTGTAGTCTTGTCGGGCACCCAGGAGGTGTGCCATATACCCTCACATTGTGCCCATTAGGTGAGAGCTTACCATCTGTGTATTTCTTCACTTACTGGTCTTCTGGTCTTCCCTCTAGAATGTGAGCTCTTGGAGGACAGTGACCTGTTAATTTTACCCTTAGTACCGATAGATGGAAGTCAATCAATATGTAGTTATTAAACAAATTTGCCAGACATCGTTCTTGGCTCCTAAAACCCCACTTTGCAAAGTAGGTGTTAGCTATTAATAACTAACAGGCTATTAATAACTATGCAGTTTTCCACGCATTGTGCTCCCAGGGAGAGTTACCATGTAAGTTTTGTGCAAAGAACTTCAAATGCGGCTC
>CAUYQS010097199.1:0-19992 GCA_963574585.1 Otolemur crassicaudatus | reverse complement strand
GGTCGGGAGGGAGCAAGACCTCACAGAGCCAGCACAGGTGGGGAGGGAGCAGGACCTCACAGAGCCAGCACAGATGTGGGGGCAGGACCTCACAGAGCCAGCACAGGTGGGGGGGCAGGACCTCACAGAGGCAGCACAGGTCGGGGGGCAGGTCCTCACAGAGCCAGCACGGGTGTGGGGCAGGGCCTCACAGAGCCAGCACAGGTAGGACCTGGGCCAGCTGTGGCAATGGCCTGGGGCCTGTAGAGTTTGGGGCTCAGGTGGGCAGGGATGAAGTTGATGACAATGACCCAGAGTGCAGAGTGCCACTCACCCAACATCTTAAAGTTTGTATAGTATTTTGAAATAGTTGTAGATCTCAAAATTTCTAAATAGACTCCCACACAGCCTTTCCCTGTTTCCCTTAAAGATGGCAATAAAATAAGAAACCAGAAGATGACCGTAAGGACTGTTAACTAGACTACAAACCTTATTCAGTTTCCAGCTTTTCTTCATCCACGCATTTGTGTGTTTGTATATTTCTGTGTGATTTGATCACACACACAGGTTCATGTAACCACCACCACAGCCCTCTTCAGAACTTGCTCCTGCTAAGCGCCCCAGCTCCGCCCACAGCCCCGCTCACAGCCCCGCCCACAGCTCCACCCAGCCCCGCCCACAGCTCCACCCCCGCTCCTGCCCACAGCTCCACGCAGCTCCGCCCACAGCCCCACTCTCACCCCACCAAATTCAGTCATTTTGAGAATGTTGTGTAAATGGAATTACACAGCAGGTAACCTACAGATCCGTTTGGGGAGGTTTGACATTGCTCCTGTTCTGAGTCTTTTGATTCACGAATGTATCATGTCTTTTCATGAATGTGGAATTTTTTGGGTTTCTTTCATCAGGTTGACTTTGGGGTTTTGCATGAATCAGTGATTTGTTCCTGTTTGTTGTTGAGTAATAATCCGCTATGCGGATGCACAGTGTCATCCAGTCATTCCCAGAGGGACATGTGGCTTGTTTTCCACTTCTTGATATTACTAATAAAGCTTCTGTAAATAGTTATTGTGAACATTTGTGCATAGGGTTTTTTATGTGAACATGGTTTTTATATCTCTGCCACAGGTTCCCAAGAATGTGGTTGTCAGTCATCCTGTAACTCAATGCTTACTATTTTTTATCAGCTTTATTAAAACGTCATTTGCATATCATACAGTTCACCCATAGAAAGCATACAATTCAGTGGTTATTAGCATAGTCACAGCTATGTCTGACCATCACCAGAGTCCATTTTAAATAGTTTACATCACCTCAAAAAAGAAGTCTGTTCTTTTCATCTGTCACTTTCCTATCTTCAAACACCCTGCCACCTAAGCAGCCACTAATTTACGTTCTGTCTCTACAGATTTCTACATTCTGCACGAGTGTTTTTCAGCCCTTTTTAATCTCACATTACCCTTGAACCTATAGTTAAATTTCTGCAGCACACTTACATTATGTTGATCAAAAGAAGAGAAAAAATAGAATATACTTACTGTACTTTGAACTTCTTTCTAAAATAATTTAATTAATGATCTTTAAAAATTTTCTTGGCACACCTAAGATGCTCTCAGGGCACACAGCTGAAAATCCCTGCTCTAGACTCTCATGTGAATGGACCGACACGTGGAATTCTGTGGCTGGCGTCTCTCACTTAGCATTATTTTGGAGGTTCGCCCAAGCTGTGGTACGTACCAATGCTTTGTCCCCTTGTATGGACAAAGAATATTCCACCATGGATACACCATGTTTTTCGTCCTCTCATCTGTTGGTTGGCATTTGGGCTGTTCCCTCCTTTTGCGTTATGACTAAAACAGCTACAAACATTCCTGGCAAGTCTCTGGGGGGACACGTGTCTTCACTTTTGCATCTCTCACCGGGCACACGTTTGTTGGGTGCATTGACTCCTTTGATGAGTGGACGATGAACAGACAGGCTGTTTTTCCATCTGCATTCTGGGTTACATTCCCACCAGCAGTGTGTAAGGTTTTCAATTTCTTCACATCCTTTCCAGTGCTGGTTATTACCTGACATTTTTATTTCAGCCACCCTAGCAACGTGCTTGTCGGCCATTGTATATTGTATATTTTGCTTAGAGAAAGGCCTATTCAGATTTTTTTTTCTCATTTCTTAATTGGGTTATGTATGTTTTCATTATTAAATTGTAAGAGTTCTGTAGACAGTATAATCTAGACACAGTCACACATTTGATTTGGAAATATTTTCTCCCACTCTGTGTGTTTCTTGTGTTTTTGCTCCCTTGCTGGTGTCTTCTGTAGCACAAGTTTCAAATTCTGATGAAGTTCAATGTATTTGTGTTTTGATGTAATATCTAAGAATCCTGCCAGATCTAAAGGCACAAAGGTTTTCTCCTGTGATTTATTCTAAGAGTTTCATAGTTTTTGTTCTCTGATCCATAATGAATTAATTTCTATATATAGTATGAAATAAGGATCCAAATATTTAGGTTTTTTTCTTTTTACTTTTTTTTTTAAACATGTGGCTCTTCATCTGTCTCACTGCTACTTGTTGAAAAGTACATGTTTACTTTTATTGAAAACTTCCGAACTATTTTCCAGAGCATCTTTACTAATTTAGATTTCCAGTCTCAATATATAAGAAATGCTGGCTTGCCACATTCTCGCCAGTGTTTGGTTTTATCATATTTTTTTTTTATTTTATCTATGTCTATAGTGACATGTAATTACAGCTTTAGTTTACACATTCATCTTGGCAAAGTATTTCAAACGCTCTTTCCTGTGTTGAGTAACCGTGCCTGTCTCCTCTCTGGGGGAAGATCTCTCCATGTTTTTTGCCTACTCTCTAATTGGAGTGTTGGTACATTGAGTTTTGCTCAATCTTTATGCATTATAAAGGTAAGATTCTCATCAGATATGTGGGCTGCAAGTACTTCCCCTAAGTCTGTTGCTTATATTTTAATCCTAATAACATGTTTTTTTGACAAACAGAATTTTAACTTGGCTGAAATCTAATTTATCATCTAAAAACTTGTTGCCTAGACTTTTGTCTAAAAGATTTCTCACTTGTTTTTTTTTCCAAAAGTTTTATGGTTAAACTAAAAAGCTTCTGCATAGCCAAGAACACAGTAAGTAAAGCAAGCAGACAGCCCTCAGAATGAGAGAGGATATTTTCAGGTTATGTTTCTGACAAAGGTTTGATAATCAGAATCCACAGAGAACTCAGACTTATTAATAAGAATAGAACAAGTAATCCCATTTCATTGTGGGCAAGAGACTTGAACAGAAGCTTCTCTGAAGAAGACAGGTTCATGGCCTACAGACACGTGAAAAAATGCTCATCATCTTTAATCATCAGAAAAATGCAAATCAAAACCACTTTGAGATATCATCTAACTCCCGTAAGATTGGCTCACATAACAAAATCCCACAACTACAAATGTTGGCATGGATGTGGAGAAAAGGGAACACTTCTGCACTGCTGGTGGGAGTGCAAGCTAATATGTCCCTTTTGGAGAGAAATATGGAGAATACTCAGGGACTAAAAGTAGACCTGCCGTTTGATCCTGTAATTCCTCTATTAGGTATATATCCAAAAGACCAAAAGTCACTTTATAGCAAAGATATTTGCACCAGATTGTTCATTGCAGCTCATTTCATAATAGCCAAGTCATGGAAGAAACCCATTGACCCATGAATGGATTAATAAATTGTGGTATCTGTATACCATGGAATATTATGCAGCATAAAAAAAGATGGAGACTTTATCTCTTTTATGTTTATATGGATGGAGCTGGAACATATTCTTCTTAGTAAAGTATCTCAAGAATGGAAGAAAAAATATCCCATGTACATTTGAATCTGTTTCAAATTAATTTTATGCATGATGATGAGAAGTTCAGATCAAGTTTTTATTTGCATGTTTTGGCCTATGAATAGGCAATTGCCCCAGCACCATTTGTCAAAGACAAGTACTCCACCAACTTGCTTTTGCATCTCTATTAAAAAAAAAAATCACTTAGACATATTAGAGTCTGTTTCTGGGGTCTTTATTCTATTTCACTGATCTGTGTGTCTGATGTCCAGTGTACCATGCTGCCTTGATGATGGCAGCTATATGCTAAATCTTAACATAGGGTAGAGGGCTTCCTTCACTCTCATTCTTTTATTTTTTTTTTATTTGTTTTAGTTATTCAAATTCCTCTACCCTGCCATATAACTTTTAGAACAAGCTTACCTATATGTACCAAAAAAGTAGCTGAAATTTTGTAAGAAAATAGAGAGAATTGACATCTTTAATCAGTTGAGTCTTCCAGAACAGAAACACAGCATATCTCTATACTACTTACATCTTTTATTTTATCACATTATTTCAATTAAAAAACTTCTGTCAATGTTTTATAGCTTTCAGTGTGTATATTTAGTATATATTTGTTAGACATATACCTCAGTATTTAATTTCTGGGGGGATGATTATAAACAGTATTTCATTTTTAATTTTTCTTTCAATGTGTTTGTTGCTAGCATATAAATTGATTTTGCTTTCTTACTCTTTTCTCTTTTCTTTCATTTTATTTCCTTTTCTCTTTTCTTTCTTGTCTCACTATGTCACCTGGGTTAGAATACCATGGCCTCAACCTGGCTCACAGCAACCTCAGACTCCTGGGCTCAAGTGATCCTCCTCCCTCAGCCTCCTGAGTAGCTTGGCCTTTAGGCATATGCCACCATGCCTGGTTAATTTTTCTATTTTGGGGAGAGATGGGGTTTTACTTTACTCAGATTGATCTTAAATTCCTGAGCTCAAGCAATCCTCTCACCTCATCCTCCTGTAGTGCTGGGATTACAGACGTGAGCCACTATGCCTGGCCAAAAAGATTGATTTTTCATGTGTTAACCTTGTTATATTATATAACCTTGCTGTACTCATTCATTACTTTTAGGAGTTTGTGGGTTTTGTTTTTTTTTTTTAACATTTTTGGGGAATTTGTATGTAGACAAATTTTATTTCTTCTTTTCCCAATATATATGATTTTGATTTCATTTTCTTGCCTGTTTATACTGGCTAGAAGTTCCAGTACCGTGCTAAATGAGAGGGCTGAAAATGGACATCTTTGCCTTACTTTTTTGAGGGAGAAAGCATCTAGTCTTTGATCATAAGATATGACGGTGAAAGGTTTTAGGGATGTTATTTATCAACCTGAGGATGCTTTCTTCTCTTCCTAATTCTCTTAAGTTTTTTTTGTCAAAAAATAGTATTAAATTTCATCAAAAGCATTTTCTGCATTAGTTGATATGGTGATACGATTTTTCTTCTTTAGCCTGTTGATATGGGGAACAACACTGATTAATTTTTAAATATTAAACTGTTGTTTGAATAAAGCGTACTTCTTTGTGCTGTATAATCCTTTTTTATACATTATAAAGGATTCAGTTTGCAATTATTTTAAAATCATTTTGCATCTCAAGTAAAGAAAGTTACTGGTCTGTATTTTTCATTTTTGTACTGTTTTTGTCTGGCCTGGTATTTAGGTTATATTGACCTCATACACTATTTTGGAAACTGTTCTATTCTCATCTATTTTATGAAAGATATTTTTTAGGACCAAGTGCAGGGGGGCTCATGCCTGTAATCCTAGCACTCTGGGAGGCCGAGGCAAGTGGGTTGCCTGAGCTCACAGGTTCAGGATCAGCCTGAGCCAGTGCGAGACCCCATCTCTAAAAACAGCTGGGCATTGTGGTGGGGGGCTGTAGTCCCAGCTATTTGGGAGGCTGAAGCAAGAGAATTGCTTGAGCCCAAGAGGTTGCTGGGAGCTATGATGCCACAGCACTCTACCAGGGGCAACAAAGTGAGACCCGGTCTCAAAAAAAAAAAGAAAGAAAGAAAGAAAAGAAAAGAAAGATACTTTTTAGAATTGATATTAATATTTGGGAGAATCTTCATTAAAACCATCAGGCTTGGCTCGGTGCCTGTGGCTCAATCGGCTAAGGCGCCAGCCACATACACCTAAGGTGGCAGGTTTGAATCCCCAGCCCAGCCCGCCAAACAACAATGATGGCTGCAACCAAAAAATGGCTGGGCGTTGTGGCAGACGCCTGTGGTCCCAGCTACTTGGGAGGCTGAGGCAAGAGACTCGCTTGAGCCCAGGAGTTGGAGGTTGCTGTGAGCTGTGATGCCACAGCACCCTACCCAGAGGGACAGCTTGAGGCTCTGTCTCAAAAAACAAACAAACAAAAAAAACCATCAGGCTTCATTAAAACCATCAAGCTTCCTGGATGTGTCAGGTAAGACTTTTTGTCAAATTAGGAAAGTTTTTGGACATTATTCTTTCACATTATCTTCCAGTTTCCTTTCTTTCTCTCTTTTTCTTTTTCTTTTAGGACTCATTATGTGTATGTTGTGAGCTTGATGGTGCCCCACAAGTTTTTGACACTTTGTTCATTTTTTTTTATACTTTTTTCCCCACTTCTTTAGACTGGATACTTTCCATGGAACTGTCATTAAATTTACTGGTTCTTTCTTTTACAAATGAAAATCTTGTCTAATTCCCTGTATTGATGATTCTGTATTTCAGCTCATATTTTTAAGATCCAGAATTTTAATTTCTTACTCTCTCTCTCTCTGAATGATTCGTATATTTTCAATGATGGCCTCTTCTTGATAATGCTTCTTTATTATACTTTTTGTCGGCAGGAGACACAGTTGCCTTCCTTATTTATAAATAGCAGGTTAAAAATTTTGTCTACCCAGATACTTGGGAGGCTGAGGCAAGAGAATCGCCTAAGCCCAGGAGTTGGAGGTTGCTGTGAGCTGTGTGATGCCACGGCACTCTACTGAGGGCGATAAAGTGAGACTCTGTCTCTAACAAAAAAACTAAAATCTTTGTCTAGAGTATTCACCTTCTGAGCTCCATCAGTGATAGCCTCTCTTGACATTTTTCTGTTTATGGAACATACTTGTTTTATTTCTATACATTTCTTATAAACTTTTTGATAACTTTCAATAATTCATTGTAGCAAGTATAAACACGAGACCCCTGTCCCCAGGTTTTTCATCATTTCAGCTGCTGCTCATTTGTTTCATAACCTTCCCAGACTGACAGTGTAACATCCATGCTATTTGTGATGTGCAGCCAGTGCAGTTGCCACTCATTTAGCCTAGTGGTCAGTTGATCATTGTGTAGAGAGCTTTTCAATGCCTTAAACCAGGAAGTATCCTAACATTTGCATCTGGTGAAAGTGTGTGTGTGTGTGTGTGTAAGAGAGAGAAAGAGAGAGAGAGACGGAATGCCTTCAATGCCTTGGCAGACTGTTTACAATTCTGCCTTAACCTTGAGTATTCAGTTCCTGCTTGCACAGAGATTCAAGTTCAGTCAGAGGTGAGACATTAGGACCTTTTTGCATCTTTTCTGGGCATTCTCAAAGCTCTGCATGTGAGCATCCTTTTATAGATATTCACAACCATGCCAGAACTTTTCAAAGCACTGTATCAAAATATCATTGTCCAGAGTATTCTTTTAAGGATCTTCACCTGGCTCTTATTTGCCCAACTGGCGTCACATTCTCAGGAAGCTGGAATGTTAACTTATCTACAGAGACAAACACTCTGTAGAAAAGTCTTTCTTGACTGAGCAAGTTCTGAGTCAGGTCAAACCCTATGAATGGGTTTTGCACAAGTCTACCAGACAGAGTAAAAAGGCCAAACACTTCCCTGGAGCTACCATCCCACTCTGTCCCACTTTACTTTTTCAAGAGATGCTGGTTTTTACACTTACCGTAGTCGTAAGGTTGCTCAAGTTCAGGATTACCACAGAGATCAGAAATGGGGAATTGACCAATATAAAACATCACATAGTCTTCTTGTGTTACTGACATCCAGCCATTTTTCCTGAAAAAACACTGCTTGAGTTGTTGCAAGTCTTTTAGTACCATGTGAGTTCTGAACATTGGAATTTGAGCTTCTTGTTGTTGCCAGTATCTTTTATGGAGGAGGAGACTTTTAGAGTTCCTTACTCACCATGGCAGAAGTGCTTCTCTCCATTCCTTTATTCTGAACCTACCTGGGTCTTTATATTTAAAGTGAGTTTCTTCCATCACACACCCACACAAACAATAAACACAAATGCAGTCTAGCGAGGGGGAGGGGTGGGATCTCACCTAATGTGCAGAATGTGAGGGTGTTCAGCACACCTCCCGGGGTGAGGGGCTCTTCTGCAACTTGAACTTTACCTTGGAAGTGAGAACAATGTAACCTAAAAATTTATACCCTCATGTTAATTTGAAATAAAATTAAATTAGAAAAATAAAATGGATTTCTCACAGACAACATATAGTTGTGTGTGTTTTAAGATCCAATTAGACAATTTCCACCTTATAGCTGGTATTTTTTAAATATTTATATTTAAAATGATTACATAGTTTGATTAGTATGTACCATCTTGAAGCAGTTTTCTATTCATTGTATTTGTAGTTTCTTTTTTTACCTCTTTCTCTGATTCCCTGGTATAATTGAGTCTTTTATATGAGTCTACTTTTTTCTTTTCTTCTCTCTTAGTGTATCATTTCTACTAGTGTTTTTAAGTATTTGGCATAGGATTCACAATATGCATATTAAATAAAAAATTAAACAAACTTTAACACCACACCCTTTAATATGTACGGCAGGTAACCTTTTATCAGAATATCCCCAATTTCTTCCTCTTATTCCTTACTCCGTCAATCCCTAACCACCCAGTTCCTTCTTACTGTTAACTGCTTTAAACAGTTACATTTCAAATTCATTACAAATAATAATAAAAAAGATTTTCTTTTGCCTTAATTTATTCTTACTCCCGTGTCCTTTCTCTCTTTATGTAGATCCAATTTTGTCATATGCTCGTTTTCTTCTGCTTGAAGAATTTCTTTTAACGTTTCCTGCTTGGCAGGTCCACCGGCATTATGTTCCTCATTTGTTTGTGAGTCTTTATTCCTCCTTCCTTTTTCTTGTTAGGCAATTTTTTTAATTAAACTTTTTTATTTTGAGGCACTTGTAGGTTCACTTGCACTCGTAGGACATAAAACACAGAGAGCTTCCACGTACCTTCACTGGTTTCTCCAAGAGGAACATCTTGCACAAGCACAGTACTTTGTCACACCTCACAGTGGCACTGGAGACTCTGAGCCTTTCCTGGTCCTGAGGATCCCTCTGCCACCCTTCGATACCCACATCTGCTTCCCTCCCATCTGTATGCCTTGGTGATCTCTAATATGTTCTCTATTTCTGTAATTTTGTCATTTCAAGGCAATATAAATAGTACTATACAGGAGGTAACCTTTGGGGTCTGCTTACTTTCAGTGAAAATAATTATCTGATATTCATACAGGTTGTGGTGTGACTGTGTCCTTAGTAAATGAAGCTTGTTTATTTTGTATCATCCATTCACATAACACAAATCAGTGAACTAAACTCATGAGTTAGAGATAAGTGATAGAACATGAGAAGGAGAAATCTGGTGTTCTTTGAACCTTACACACACTGAACATGGATGAGAACGGAGTGGGCTGGGGGCCCTTTGCTGAGTGCTGTCATCCACAGCGGCTCTGCAGGGCTCTGGACTCGCCTCGCCTTTCATCTTCCTTCAAGCACCAGCTCAGTCACAGATTGTGTGTCACAAGTCACGTCTTTGAGTGAAAAGGCAGATATGTCTTCTCTTATGAAAATAAAACCAAAGCGTTTTTTCCCAGCGTTTATTATAAATTCAACCTTGCATGTGCAGTTACAAATGATACATTTGCTGCCTTTAAACAAATCTCATAGAGTATGACTGCTTTCTTTGTTTTCTGTTTATTACAAATCACTGTAAAAATGACTGTAATTGATTGCAAAGTTATTTTTAATGTTTTTTCTAAATTTGTTTTGCATTAATTTTTTCAAGTTAAAGCAGCCAAACAGGGTGGAAAGATGCATAATCTCTTGAGAACAAATAGCAAACGAGCCAAAAAATACATAATAAATCAAACCTTATCCATTCCTATCCATTTTAGTGGTGTTTCCGGGGAGGGGGGTGATCACAGATAATAATGTGCATTTCCAGGAGACTTGTTTTTACAATTAATTATGATTACAGTACATTCAGTGAAGTAATCACAAGTCTGCCACATGCTTTCATGTTACTCTGACACATCTCAAATTTGCTATTAGTTAAAACAAAAAAAAAAAGTAGGGTAAGAGCTCGACCAGAGTTAGTAAAGTTCACTGGAAGACAGCCAACTTCACCTCAGTTTAGCACTGTCAGAGGAGGATTTCCAAGTAATATGAAGATTACATAGTTTACACAGAAAAACAGATTTAAAAAAACAGTAAAAGAAAAAGCAATTAGCATGTGTGGGCTATCACCTGCACTTAATGTAGCGCACACAAAAACTCCTTATTTTCAAGTTGTAGTTAGGGTTTAAATCACATTTGAATAGATAATTTAAATGCACAGTTTCATATTTAATTGGGTCCTTATTCTTAAAAATGTATTCAGCTCCGTGTGTGTAAGTTGTAGTTGATTTTAAGATGAAGAATTCCACAAGGATCTGGGAATGTGAGTCCCAGCTGTTGAAGCTTGCTGACAGATGAAATCATTTCTTCAACCAATGTTGTAATTTTGCAGTTATGTCTTACTAAAAATTTCCCCTTTCTATCCTTCTGACTATTTGGGGGGCGTGGAAGGAGTGATAAGAGATACCTATTTTTTTCCGCATTCCTATTTCTTCCTCTCAAATAGTTTCAGTTAATTAATGTTCATATTTAGAAGGACTAATTTGAATAAAGTGCTCTACCTGGCATCTGTTAAGTCTCTGATTTATTCTGGGAAATTAAATTTATATGGATAAAATGTATAAGGTAGATTCCTTTAGAGATGTTAATGTTCAGACTCTTCTTATCAATTGTAAATAGTTGAATGCTTAGGTGGAATTCAGTAGCTCAAATACTGAGTAAGCTTTTTATTTATTTTTAACATGTTTTCTTAAAATTTCGGATTAATAAGAGGGTACATACAATCAGGCCACACTGCCTGCATTAGTAAGGCAAAGGCTTACATTGTAGGTATATCCACACAGAAATGTACCAGCTACCCGCACAGTGTTCTGCTGGGGAGGAACCTGGAATAAAAAGAAACATAAGCTTAGACACATCGTGGTGGAACTGTAAACACTGAAGACAGAGAGAAAATCTTAAAAGCAGCCAACAAGAAAGTACACGTCATCTACAAGGGAATGACATTTTTTAAATTTTTTAGATATTGCAGTGAACACACGGAATGGCAGTTTCAACACAGGTGACCCTCCAGCAGTAATAGAGGAAAACAGGGCCATTGAAATGGTGTCTTGACTGAGTTTGAGCTAAGCCATTCTCCCTGAGAGACCCCTGGGTACATTGGCCCATGAGGGATGAGGAAGGTCACCACTGAGGACCCCTGGGCCCTGACATCCTAACAAGCAAGTAGAAGGCACTCACATAGAGAAGGCAGCAAGGCAGCTAGCTGCCACTGGGACTTCAATAGCAGTGAATCTGTTGTGAGCAAACTGTGTCCTGGACACAGATGAAATATCCCCTCAGAGTTCTGGGATGTAATGTGGGAAACTTGTGGGGAGGAGATGATGTGGTCCTCCATGTGAAAAATAATGAGTTACGGATATTTAGGCATTAATGAGGCTTCCTCTGTACTTGCAGCCTAATTGGGACTGGACTTACTCACTTTTAAGCTCTACTAACTGACCACTAACTCTAAATTTTGTTAACAAAAATAAAACAAAACAATTACTGAGTAACCTATACTGAACCAAAGTTTTATTCTCAAGCAGCCTAAAATTAAAGGAATACATATGTACAATCATTTTTTTTTAAGATAGGGTTTCACTCTGTCACCCTGGGTAGGGTGCAGTGGCATCAGCCTAGCTCACAGCAACCTCACACTCCTGGGCTTAAGCAATCCTACCTCAGCCTTCTGCGTAGCTGGGACGACAGGTGCCCACCACCACATGCAACTAATTTTTTCTATTTTAGTAAAGACCTGTTCTCATTCTTGTTCAGGGACTCAGGTCTGGGACTCAGGTGATCTACTCACCTTGGCCTCCCAGAGTGCTGGGATTACAGGAGTGAGCCACCATGCCTAGCTGTTGTGCAATAAGGTTTTAAAGCAAGCAGTCCAAACCATTTATTTCTGTCTCTTCTCTTCCTTGGGATAAGTTGATGTCATCTTTCTGGTTCATGTATCTGCTGAAACCCCTATGATTGCTCCTTTTCAGGCTGTTTCTTGCCTGCACCTGACTCCTTCTCCCAGGCTCCTATTGTACTCCCAGGTCATCCCTGTAAATAGCACTCTCTCTACTGAGCCATGGCTTTCCCAACAGGAAGGAGTTTCCTTTGAAAAAGTGTTTCTTCCAAGTCTGACAGAGGCCAGGACTTCACCCATTATTGATGCTTTGAGTGCGAGGGTCGTGCCCTTTATTATAAATAAAAAAAGAGCTAAAGATGGGGGCACAAAGTGACTGGAGTGAATCTAATCATAACTTTGAACTCACTGGGGTGTCCTGCACTGCACTGCTTAATTGGATGGTCAAAACTTGGTCACCTGACATCACGGAGACAGTATCTCCTGAATAAGCCACATCCCACGTAAGAGACTTTGTACATCTGCCATCTGGAGTGACCCCAGCCCAGGCTGGAAAAGAAGCAGGTCAAAACTCTTGTGCTGATTGGTAGGGGGATGGCGCCTGTGAATAGCCACTGCCCTCCAGCCTGGGCGACTGTGAGACCCTGTCTTGAGTATGACAGAGTTTTGGAAGGTACAAAGTATGATGATCAATGATGGGGTCCCTCGAGTTTCTCTCCCCCAGAGTCTTCTACCCTGATGCTCCAGCAACCCTGTCAACTGCAGTTGGCCCCGTCCCCTGTGCCGGTGCCCTCAGAGGTCCCAGCTTGTGGATTTCTACCTCAGGGAGTTGGGACTCTCTGTACTTGCTGTCGTTCCCCCCATTTGGGGGGGCAGTGGTTTTCCCTGTGATCTCACTTCTTTTATGGATCTAAGAGAACATGTTGGTTTTTAGTTGGTCTGACTTTTAAAATGTTTTTCCGCAATTCTCTTTTTAGGAATTAGTCTAATGGTAAGAGGTATGTGTGTGTTCAAAGCTACTGTCACAGAGAAATGATGGTGTTGACCTAAATGTGCCCGTGAAGGAGACTGTGTAATGGAGTAACAGTGCAGTCATCCAGGGGGGTTCTCTGAGGCAGCAGTTCTCAGCTGGAGGTGACGCGGCTGTCACAGAGGACATCTGTAGCTGTCACAGCTAGGGCACCAGGCTGCCACTCTAGCAGGTAGAGCCCAGGACACTGCCAATTGTCCTAAACTTGAAATTTCTGGCCCCGTCAAGATGCATCTCCTCAGTTGCCATCACCTTGAAATGGCTCAATGTGGGTGACACTCAACATTCCCCTGACCACCTTGCACAGGGGTGGTATTTCTGGTGATCTTTGGGTGACTGGCACCACCAAAATCTCCTATCCTGCTCTCTGCCTCATGTCTCTCTCCCCCAGTTCATCTGGGGGCTGGAGGACACATTGCTGGCCGGCAGAGCTTCCCACCTCCAGGAGTCACTTCTGCTCCTCCCACCAGCCCCCCCATCACTTGGCCTGGGTCCCAGGGGCTCCCTGAGCTCTGTTGCGTGTCCGCCTTCTCTTCTGTGTCCATCTGATTATGTTCAGATGGTCATAGATAGAGACCAGCCACCTCTCCTGGTCAGTTCCTTCCTTCTTTTTCCTCATGAAGCGTTACTTAACACCCTTCGCTGAGGTTCCTTCGGCGTTACCTCTGTCCTCTTGGGGACAAGGTGGTCTCGAGTCAAGTACAGTTTTCCTTCTGCTTTCCTCCCTGGCAGTGGCTCCCCACTGACAGGCGCTTCCCTTACGTCTCAAGGGCTGCTGAGTGTGCAGTTGGCACACAGTGACACAGGCTGACGTCACTGCCCCATTTCTGAGGTGGCTACCCTGGTCAGGTCTCGCAGCTCCCTGGAGCCTCGTTCTTGCCCATAGACTCAAGTCTCCTGTTTCCTATGGGGCTCTGGCGAGGACAGGAGGCACATGGGAGGGATTGTCACACTCACACACTCAGGAGATGAACAGGGTGCCCTCCTGCCCCGCTGGGCCTGCCAGCTTGATTCTGGAGACTTCTCACAGTCTGGAGAGGCTTGGCAGGCTGTGGGCTCATGTGCAACTCTGGGGAGCTGCTCACCACCCTATCCTTGACATTCAGGTATTTTTCTTTCCAAAAAAAGCCTTCTTGGTCTGTCTTCTCTGCAAGCTTCATTTGTCTCAGTTAATGGATTTCCAATCCCGGCTGCCCCATGTCCTCTGGGACCCCTTTAAACCTGGCATGTTCTGCGCGGTGGCGAGCTGCCCTGACAGGGACTGCCCAGCATGGTCAGCCAGCGTGATACTCCGCAGGAGAGAGTAGGGGACAGAATGAGCTGTGGTGGCCCCAGCCGTCAATGCACATCGAAGAAGCCTCTGCTGTGTGTCCCCTCACTGCCCTGTCCCAGCCCAGGTACAGATCTGGACCCCAGGCAGCCATCAGGGCTGTGTCCCAGACGCTGTTCCCGCCTCCTGTATGCCCCATCCTCCACCTTCTGACCGATGCCTGGTCTCATCAACACTTGCTGTGTCCTCACCATCATGGTGCAGCAGGGAGCACCTTGGATTGTTGGCAAATGTGAGTTCCAATCTTGGCTGGCCGTTTCTCTCTGAATCTCTTTTCTCGTGTGCAGTATAGGATAATGATGAACCTCCCTCATCCTTGCTGAGCCAAGTCAGTTAAGTGGCAGGGACACATCCAAACACCCCAAAGGCCTCCAGGTTCCCCAACCTCAGCACCCTAAGCTCCTCTTGAAGTCAGACCCCAAAGTGAGGATGCCCTGCCTGGAGGGACAGAGCCTGGGAAGTTGGGAACAAAGGCTCAGCGTGTGACACAATCTCTGAATTATTTTAGCCATAGATTGTTTGGATCTGCCCCACCTGAAGATCAAGTTTGTGACAAAAGTCTCATTCCTCCAAAGTGTGGTTACCCACTGGAAGAGGCGGAGGGAGTGCACGGCACTGCTGGGGGTGGCTGTGGAGGAGTAAGGCCTGGAGGATGGGGACCCTTGGAGCCCGGTGCTGGCTTTGGTGGGAGGCACTCCTGACCACAGGGGACAGGAGCATTGCTCTGCTCTGGTGAGGGAACCAATTCCACACCAAGAGCCAGAGCACAGCAAGCCTGCTCAGGAGAAAAGATCACAGCTCAGGACGCACACTGGACACATGCAGATAGTTCCCTGACCACCTTGCACAGGGCTCCTGCCTCTGCAGGGTGATAGCAGGAGTGGCCTGACCATAACAAGAGTGCAGCAAGGCACTGCCTACAGGGGCAGGCACCAGCCCTGACGCGGCAGATGTGGCTGACACAGCCAGGTCTCCCTGTGTGACAGCCGCCTGTCAGCCACTAGGATCACACTGGTGGTCCTGACCACAGGACCTTAGCCTGCACTTCAGAGTGAGCCCCAGAGAGCCCTGCGTTCCTAATTATGTTTTAGAGAAGGAGTATGTTTAAAAGTTAATTAGTAAACATATGAATAATAATGTTTTAAAACATGGTTTTTACCTTAAAAATAGTCCAGTTTTCACCTAGTAAAGGAGACCCTTCTGTACAGCCATTGCCCTCATGGAAGTGATCTTTAGACCCAGTTTTCTTGTACTTCCCATTTATATTTTTAAAAGAAAATTCAAACCATGTAAGTATGAATCTGAGCCCATGGCCACAGATGTCAATTCTCGAGAGCTGGTTGCTGTGACAACTCAAAGATTGACTAGAGGCTGGGTGAGCTGGTGGCCCCAGCTTGGGGGCTGCCGCAGGAGAGGCTTCTGTGGACAGGACAGTGGCACCTGCAGGTCCAATTCCTGCATCTGTCCTCACATGCATGCCTCTTATCCTGCTGAGGTTAGTGTTTCAGCCACCGCCCCGTATTGTGAGTCTTTATCCTCGGGAATGGAGAACGGCTCATTTAATCACAGACAACTGCCCTTCCGCACCCCCAGCTCTGGTATGACACTGCCCACGTGCTCCCTTCTTGGTCCTGAACTTGACCAGCCTCCCTGTCCAGAGGCTCCACGACACTCACTGAGTGGTCGCAGCTGCATGGCCCTCAGGCCTGTTGACTTTCGACCTTCTCTTCTGCCTTTGGTTTTCCCCCTCTGTGTTCTCTTCCCTTGGAGCCTCCTGGGTTGTTAGAGTCGTCTTTCTCTGTTAAGCTGATGGACGTTGTGGCTCAGCTTCCTCCCTTCACCCTCACCCTGGTGGCCCAGAGTCATCCACAAGAGGGAGCCCAGACTGCCCTCATCAAAGGACAAAACCCCAGGCGGGGCATTGTGACCAAGGTAGCAAATCAGATACGGGCATTAGTATCATCATCATTATTATTTAAGACAGAGTCGCACTGTGTTGCCCTGAGTAGAGTGCTGTGATGTCACAGCTCACAGCAACCTCCAACTCTTGGGTTTGGGCGATTCTCTTGCCTCAGCCTCCCAAGTAGCTGGGACCACAGGCGCCTGCCACAACGTCCAGCTGTTTTTTGGTTGTAGTTGTCATTGTTTGGCAGGCCTGGGCTGGGTTTGAACCTGCCAGCTCTGGTGTATGTGGCTGGCGCCCCAGCCGCTAAGCTGCAGGCACCGAGCTAGATAGGGGCATTATTGAGATTTCAGTAATGCCTCTGTAGCCAAATTGTGACTGACCAAAGGCACCTCCAGTACTACACATACCAAAGAGGAAAACAAAAGTTTTAAGGTGAAGGGATGGTTGGCAGGGAGTCAGCAAGGTCACAGAGCCATTTCACACCCCAGTGACAGAGATTGGCTCAAAGTCGTTTTCAGCTTTGATCACTGGTGTTTAGAAATTGTAACATGTCAAGTTGCTCTTCTGACAAATAGGTTGGAAACTTGCTGACAAAAATGTATAGGACAGACTGGAAGAACAAAGTCTCCTTGATACATTTAAAACACTCCTACAGACATACATTGTAAGCATCTGAATTAAAAAACATCTTGAGGATAATCTGTTTTCCACTTAGACATTCAGGTGTCACCATTCTGGGTATAATAGGCTGTCAGGAATGTAAGGTATGGTTCTCTGCCCTTGAAAACTTTATTTTCACAAAATAAATAACAAACACACTACTTCGGTGTAGTTCCTACATAGATGGCAGATGCTGCCTTATAACCCCCCTTTTTATTAGAATGCTCCTCTCCAGTCTTTTCTTGGTTTTCTTCTGACTTGCCATTCAGTTAGATTATTTGGGTAAAGTGAAAAGACAGAATTTTTTTCAATTATTAAAAAAATTCAGTCAATATCACTTTCAACGAGTAGAAAAGAAAAGAAGAAAATATACTATCAAAAGTCGTGCCCAGTAAGTGAAGCAAGCCAGAGACAGGAAGACGGCACGATCTCACTGGTATGTGGAACCTGAGAAGTGGAAATGCAGAGAAAGAGAGAGGGAGGGTGGTGGCTGTCGGGGCAGAGGCGTTGGACACAGAGCACAGGGTTCCAGCTGTGCAGGGCCGGTGAGTTCTGGAGACCTACTGTCTAGTCTGTGCAGGACGGGTGAGTTCTGGAGACCTACTGTCTAGTCTGTGCGGGACAGGTGAGTTCTGGAGACCTGATGTCCAGTCTGTGCAGGGAGGGTGAGTTCTGGAGACCAACTGTCTAGTCTGTGCGGGACAGGTGAGTTCTGGAGACCTGATGTCCAGTCTGTGCAGGGCGGGTGAGTTCTGGAGAGCTGATGTCCAGTCTGTGCAGGGCGGGTGAGTTCTGGAGACCTGATGTCCAGTCTGTGCAGAACGGGTGAGTTTGGGAGACCTGATGTCCAGTCTATATGGGATGGGTGAGTTCTGGAGACCTGATGTCCAGTCTGTGTGGGACGGGTGAGTTCTGGAGACCTGATGTCCAGGCTGTGTGGGATGGGTGAGTTCTGGAGACCTGATGTCCAGTATGTGCAGGACAGGTGAGTTCGGGAGACCTGATGTCCAGTCTATATGGGACGGGTGAGTTCTGGAGACCTGATGTCCAGTCTGTGCGGGACGGGTGAGTTCTGGAGACCTGATGTCCAGTCTGTGTGGGATGGGTGAGTTCTGGAAACCTGATGTCCAGTCTGTGTGGGATGGGTGAGTTCTGGAGACCTGATGTCTAGTCTGTGCGGGACGGGTGACTTCTGGAGACCTGATGTCCAGTCTGTGCAGGACAGGTGACTTCTGGAGACCTACTGTCCAGTTTGTGCAGGACGGGTGACTTCTGGAGACCTGATGTCCAGCCTGGCATCTGCAGCTGGTGATGCATTTCATCTATGGAACACTTGGAATTCGCTAACAGAGTAGATCTTATATGTTGTCACCATACACAAAGTTGTGTGAGGCAATGGACAGTTTAGTTAGCTTGATCGTGTATACATATAACAAAGGTTCAAGTTGTACCCAGTTTTTATTTGTCACCTACGCCTCAACAAAACTGAGAAAGTGCATAAATGAAGTCCCCAGTTGGAAGGTAGTGATTCTTAAAGGTGTGTAAGCACGGTACTTTGACTAAATTTATAGCTTCTGTTTTCTTTGACAAGGCTATATGACCAAAAATAAACTAAAATGCTTACGTCAAAAAGTAAAAATAAATACACAAAAGCAGATACCCTGTGTGCACCGTGTGACCGTGCTAGAGGTCTCATTGGCATTTGGACCCTTACGTTGCTCTTTGCTCATTTAGACAAGATGGCTTTTCTTGTTTCATTTTAATCTAAGAAGAAAAACCTATTTATTATAATCAAACAACAAATGAAAGCCTCCATCCCGGTGCCAGCATCTCCTGAGTCCACCACTAAGGGCACGTGAGGCTCGTAAGGGCTGTATTCCCATGGAGACACCTCAGCACACAGTACCTGGGTGGAAACTGTTTGCTATGAATAAGTTAACTATCAGCACCAAGCAGAATGTCCCACTGCCCTGGTGCTCACCAGAAAAAAGACACACACATTAAATTAGCTTTGAGGACCACAGAGTGACTCCCAAAGAGGAAAAGGACAAGTTACTATTGACAGCCAAAGAGCAGTCTGGGTCCCATTCTGTTTCTGCCATCCAAACGCATTCTGGGAAAGTCTGCATGAAGTCTTAACCCATACAGCATTCCTCAGAGTCAGACATCTGGGTGAGGGAGCTGTACCTCCACCATCCTGAGCAGTGTCCCTCAGAGAGTCGGGCATCTGGGTGAGGGAGCTATACATCCACCATCCTGAGCAACATTCCTCAGAGAGTCGGG
This sequence comes from Otolemur crassicaudatus, assembly GCA_963574585.1. Classification (NCBI taxonomy): domain Eukaryota; kingdom Metazoa; phylum Chordata; class Mammalia; order Primates; family Galagidae; genus Otolemur; species Otolemur crassicaudatus. Next base: position 644 of record CAUYQS010097199.1, on the reverse strand, counting down.
CATCTGGGTGAGGGAGCTATGCCTCCACCATCCTGAGCAACATTCCTCAGAGAGTCAGACATCAGGGTGAGGGAGCTGTACCTCCACCATCCTGAGCAGCATCCCTCAGAGTCAGGTGTCTGAGTGAGGGAGCTGTACCTCCACCATCCTGAGCAGCATCCCTCAGAGTCAGGTGTCTGAGTGAGGAGGCTGTACATCCACCATCCTGAGGAGTTTTCCTCAGAGAGTCAGACATCTGGGTGAGGGAGCTGTACCTCCACCATCCTGAGCAGCATCCCTCAGAGTCAGGTGTCTGAGTGAGGGAGCTGTACCTCCACCATCCTGAGGAGCATCCCTCAGAGTCAGGTGTCAGAGTGAGGGAGCTGTACCTCCACCATCCTGAGCAGCATCCCTCAGAGTCAGGTGTCTGAGTGAGGGAGCTGTACATCCACCATCCTGAGGAGTTTTCCTCAGAGAGTCAGACATCTGGGTGAGGGAGCTATACATCCACCATCCTGAGCAGCGTCCCTCAGAGAGTCAGGCATCTGGGTGAGGGAGCTATACATCCACCATCCTGAGCAGTGTTCCTCAGAGTCAGGCATCTGGGTGAGGGAGCTGTACATCCACCATCCTGAGCAGCATCCCTCAGAGAGTCAGGCATCTGG